>APFE030946086.1:38627-109984 GCA_000404065.3 Pinus taeda | reverse complement strand
GGAAGGGAGCGCGCTCCCGAAAATCGCTCCCGTCCGGGAGCGATTTAGGGAGCGCGCTCCCAAGCTGCTCCCGCCCGGAGCGCGCTTCGGGAGCGGGTTCGAAGGGGGGGGGGGCGCTCCCCCGCAACTATGGGCGGGAGCACCTCGAGGCAAAGGTTGGTGCATTATATACGGTTGCAACATTGGATTCACAATGCAGTTTCAGGCTCTTCTTGGGTTCTTTCTGCTGCCTCTGGCACTGCTGGGGTTGAGCTCTGGCTCGAAGCCTTCGGCCATTCCCCCAATTGTGGTCGCTCCAAGCACTTGTCCGTCTGCCTTCATGCATGATCCTAGCCCGTCTGTTTGGTCTATTCCCCCGCCTGTGTTTGGTTTATCCTCGGCTGTTTTGTGCTCCAATTCTTCTTTGGGCTCCAATTCTGCTTTGGGCAAAGAGGCTCTATTCGGCCCTGCAGTCATGCCCCGGCTTCGACAGCGAATGCTAAGCCGTCGAGGCACCTCCCGAGGTGGGTCCTCGCACCCTTCTGTCGACGAAGATACTTCTCATCATTGCCATTGCCCTCACACTGAAGGAACAAGCTTTCTTTGGCCCAGCCAATTTCTGGATGCCAGCTCTACTGGGTCCTCATCCTCGCCCTCCTTTGGCTCAGCAATATTCACTTTCAACAGTTCACTGAACCGTCCCTGGATCAGCGCCCATGTTTCGGTGCTTTTCATTGAGGAGGCCCATGATGAGGGCGAATCCAGCGCTCAACGGGAGACAATGCCAATTGCTGGTTCCACGAGAGCCATGGAGACGCCCTCTGCAGATCCCACGAATGTAACGGAAAGGCCAATTGCTGGTTCCACGAGCGCTAGGGAGACGCTGATCAACCATAACGAGGACGTCATGATGGAGCCTGTCCCGACTGCTACGGAGGAGGTCCAAGCTCAGTACTTGGCAGAATTCGGGTGGTGCAGGATAGTGGAGGAGGCTCCTGAAGATTAACTGTGGCTTCTTATTAGGTTATGCGGCCCGATAGTGAGGGCTTTTGGTCAATTCCGAAGTTTTTTGACTATGTAAATGTGTCAATGCTGTTGAGTCTAGACTCTGGGATTTTTGCAGTTTCGTCTAGGTTCTGGGACTTTTTCTATGTGGTTGGGTAATTGTCTGTGTCAAAACGATTTTGGCTCCCCTGCGCGGGATTGGATATTTGTCTCCTCTGGCTCCCCTGCGTGGGAATGCCATTTGGATTGGTTCGTCCTCTCAGACTCCGAACTCTGTTGTTCCACGCTGCCACTACCTCTAGGCAGCTGGTTCTTTCTGTCAGTAATGATGTAATTGTTCTCTGTTAATGTAAATAATAGAATAGTTTTACTGAGAAAAAAAAAACGTCACAGACCGACTTGCTCATAAAAGCTATCGAGCTCTCATCCCCATCATTGTCCTTTTGCATAAGTATCCCAACAACAGTGTCTTTAGAGGCAAAGGAGTAGATGATAAAATCCTTAGTGTAGTTAGGGCTAACAAGGACGGGAGCGGAAGCAATCCTTTCCCTTCTTTCCACAAAGGCTTCGTTTGTTGTGGAATCCCACGTGTATGGGGTGTTTTTCTTCAAGAGGTTGCTCATTGGTTTGACAATTTCAGCAAAGTTTGGTATGAATCTTCTCACGAAATTGATTTTGCGGAAGAATGACCTTAAAACATCTTGATTTTTGGGATAAGGAATATTGCTAATAGCTTGGATTCTTTCGGGGTCGATGCTAACACCATCTTTGGAGACTACATGTCCTAATAATTTTTCTTTGTACACACCAAAGATTGGCTTTTTAGGATTAAGAGATATGCTATATTGCCTGCATTTCTCATATACCTTCCTCAGATGCTTACAATGGTCTTTCCTTTACTTGGAGGCCACGGTCAAATCATCTTGATAGATCTCCATGATCTTCCAGATGAGGTCTCTGAAGGCGAAGTCCATGGCCCTTTGAAAGGTATATCTAGCATTAAGGAGACCAAAGGGAATCCTAAGGTACATGTATGTTCTCCACGGTGTAGTAAAAGTAATTTCAAGCGGTCTTCCTCTTTGCCAATGACTTGGTTGCATCCAGAGAAGTCGTCCAAGAACAACATCATTTGAGACCCAATTATCCTTTTTAGTAGGCTTTCCATGTTGGGAAAAGGGTAATTGTCCTTTAAGGATCCACGGTAAAGTTCCCTAAAGTCAATGCACATCCTAATATTACCATCCTTTTTGCGAGTGATCACAAGGTTGGAGATCCATGATGAATGTCTAATGGGGGCAATGATCCCTGCATCAACCATCTTTTGGAGTTCTTCCTTGATGAGAGGAGCAAGTTTTGGATTCATCCGTATTAGTTTTGCTTAATAGGTTTCACCCCCTCCTTGAGAGGAATGGTTTGTTGGATAATCTCAAGACTATATGCCTTTAAGTCATCATATGACCAGGCAACAACATCCTTAAACTCTCTTAGGAGGTTTTCGATCTCCTCCCTTTCTCTTCTTGAGAGGTTTTTTCCAATCTTGATGATTTGGAGAGAGGTCACGAATCCTAGGTTTAGATCTAGCGTGTCAGGGTTTTCCTGGTTACTATTAGTAATGCTAGAATCATTCATGTCAAAGTGTTGCTCATTGATGACATCTTTCTCTCTTAAGCGAGAAATTTCATGGTCTTGCAGGAAGTTATTTATATCTTGTTCATCTTCAAAAACAAGCTGGTGTTCCTCATAGTCAGGAATGGAAGGTCTATGAATTGTATCAATGATGCATCTGCCTTTTCTTGCAACATCATGAGGGATAATTGTGAAAGTGGAAGCAGCCACAACCAAGGTATTAGCCATGTCATTGAAAGATCTATCAAATGCTCAGAGAGATAAATCATCTAACCCTTTATGCATGTGAGTGATTCTTTCTTTGTAGGGTTTCAATTTCTCATCCTTTGTGTCAAAAGTTCCCCTAATTTGTGATATAACTAGATCGGAATCCCCTATTATGATTAATTTTTGAATCCCTCTAGATTTGACTGCTTCAAGACCCAACAAAAGGGCCTCATACTTAGCAATGTTATTAGTGCAGGTGAATTGGAGTCTTATTGAAAACAAAATATATTCTTCGTATGGGGAGATGATCACCATGCCAGCCCCTGACCCTGATTTGGAATGCGCCCCATCAAATTACATTACCCATAACCCCGCATAGGGAGGGGTAGCAACATGCTTATTTTTTAAAAGCCTTCATTCCCCAATGCTATCACTTTCTTCTGTTATGTTATTTTCATCTTCATGAGACGAGGCAATCATAGTGGCAGAAAATTCATGTCTAGGAATCAACGTGTTGTTGCACAGATCGTCACGACAACGCTCAGATCAGGGGTTGTCACTCTGATCCCCGATCTCTCCGTTTAAGCCTGTCTCCCGCGGCTAAGGGGGGTAGACCCTATAGCAAAGTGGATGACCAACTGTGAACCAATTGGTTTGGGAGACACGAAAGGAAACAAGAACTTAATTGATTTTATTAAATAAATAGACCAGTGCCTTATGGAGTTAAAGGTTGAAAGATTATCTACTAAATGCTGCGAAAAGATGAACTCATTAACAACCATTAACTATCAGATTACTCAAGTAATGTAAGATATTCGATAAACGCAAAGTGCTTTTCCAATGATTAAAAATTTCGAAAGATAAAGCTTCGACACACAACCATCCAATTTTAAATGCTAATCAGATATCTCATTTATGATCATTCAAGCATGCCAAATCGTATAAAAGATGATAAACATTTATTTCACATCAAAACTTTTGCCTTAGCAAATAAAACGTGGTAAATCACTGAGCTAAATACTAAATCTCGCGAAAAAATAATTTCCACATATATATATATATATATATATATAATATATATATATATATATATATAATATATATATATATATATATATAATAATATCTTTAATTTAAAACTAAAAATCTAAACTAAAACAAAATTGAAATTAAAATCTAAATCTAAAGTCTAATAAAAGGAACTTTTTAAGTCTTTTTATATTTTATATTTTTTTATGATTTTTAAAAGTTTTATAATTTTTTTTTATGAATTTTAATTTTTAAACTTAAAACAAAGTCTAAAAAATGAAAAAAATCTAATTTAAATCTAATCAAAAACTATAAAAAATCAAATTTAAATAAAGCTAAAACAAAACTTGCAATTATAAAATCTAATCTAAAATAAAAAAGGAACCTTTATATCTTTCTTATACTTTTTATCAAGATTTAAAAAATAAAAAATAAAACTAAATTCTAAATAAAGAAAATTAACCACTAAACTTCAATCTAAAAATAACCTAAACACTATACGAAATCTAAACTAGAATAAAAATGAAAATCGATTTTGATTTTTTTAATAGAACCTAAACAAATTAAATTAAAAGAGAACGATTTACGCTAGACCCTACACTATAATCTGAGAAACCAAAGTCTAAAGATGCACTTACGCTGAAAACCAAAAAACGCAGGCAGACTTACGTGTAACAGTTATGAAATTTACCTGGCCCGTGTTATTACCTATCTCATAAAAAAAAACGTGATTACGCAGTTTGCAGGTTCTGTTTAGACGGCGGACGGAGGATGCACACTGGTTTACTGCAAGAATTACCCAGCGCCCACAAAAAAATTAAACTTTGAATTTGTTTACCTGGCTCGTGAGCAGAAGTGCGTTTTGCAGATCTCTTTGTCAGCGGACAGAGAAAAGCTAATGTGCAGGTGTGGAAGGGTATGCGTATAACAGCTGATGCCCACGCTGTGACAATTACTTGGCCCGTGCCCTAAAAAAATATATATATTAAGACTGTTTTGTATATAGGTGACGTGCATTTAAAAATCGATCAACAGTTGTGTGTGGAGTTCTTCAGCAAGTGGAGCAGCGTGCTACAGATTGGAGAAGCGATGGAAATAGAAGAGGCAGGTGGATGTTTAAAGAGCTGCGTGGATACCCAGGACAGAATTGAAAAAGTGAACACACAGGGGATTTGCAGGGATTGACGGCAACAAGGGGCCACGTTTGCAACTGATTTGCTAGGAGAAAGGGGGGATAATATCATATGGTGGACAGGTAACAGCGATGATGGTTCGGGGAAGATGATGGCAGCATAAAAGAAAGAGCAGCAGATAGGCAGCTAGCCAAGCAACAAGGGTTTTGCCCAGATCAAAAGAAATATTTCCTGCAATATAATCGAAACCCTGTAGATCTGAAAATAATTGATATTTGAAACCCTTGGATGGCAAATCACGATTTGGATAAACCTTCGGAAATTGCCAGAAAACCCTGCAACTTGTAATGGAAAAACAAGCATCCGAAGAATATATGCAAATATTGAAGTAAAACCCTGCAAACTGGTCCAAAATTACAAAAATATAGCTCTAAAACAACCAGATTTGTCAATTATCATCAAATATATTTTCAGAACTTCAGATTGCTATGAAATGCTTTAGAAATCTCTCATGAAATTCGGAAAACAGACTTAAATAATAAATCCAAGATCAAAACTAGCTGGGCTCTGCAAGAAATGCTTGTGGGAGTTGGCTGGTTCAGCCGAGAACTTCCCCAAACACCCATTGATTTTCTTCAATAAGGGTTTCCTGCACAACTCACTTTAACCATCAATAAAGAGAGGAAAAATAGTACTAGATCTCCAATGCAATAGAGATACCTGCCATTACTTCAGAAATAACTAACACCATTCAAACCCTAGCAAGTGAACAAGATACCTATGCTCAACAATACTCTTCAATAAGCTGTTACTAATGGCTGAAAATTAAAATATGCAGAAAATAAAATAGCTCACAGCACTTCTAGAGAGTAACACCAGCAAGATTTCGACCCCAAAGTCTTTCTTTATTAGCACCAAGAAAAGGTTTACAAGAGAGCTTCTTCAGCACAAGACTCCAAGATCCAATGATCTCAAATGACCCCTAGCACCCTATTTAAAGGAAAAATTCCCAACGGCTAGTTTGAGTGATCCACGTCAAAATGATCTCGACCGTCGATGAGGATCAAGATATCTCTTAATCTCATCGGTCGAATTTTTAATGCATTAAAAAATTGAATTCTGCATTTATTTACTCAAAAATTATTCTTCTATTATTTTTTAAGTTTTTATTCTATTTTTTATTATTTTTTTTATTATGGATCCTCAAACTCAGCCTTTGGAAAAATTTCCCTAGGACCTAGGACTTAAGACCCATGAGGGGATTAAAACATTTCCTAACCCTCAAGACACTATACATCATGACTTTTACAATTTTACATCTCAAGGGGGAAAAGCGCTTTGACATAGAGCCTAATAGACCACCCAGTTCTGCGACCAAACATAATCCTACAGATTAACACACTAGGATTCTCCTAAGACTCTAATGACAAAATTCATTCCGGCTTTGGGGTCAGGTTGAAGGAAAACTCTGCCGATCATGGATCGGTGAGACGAAAAACCTTCCGGAACGTAGATTATCACTAGAAAATTAGGTCCACCTAGGCAATTTACATAGATGACTCAACTCTGCTAAGATTATTTACAATTCAACATGCACACTGGGTTTACAAGTGAATGATGACTGTCGAATGGCACGGACATGTCGATCAAGCGCTATCCCTTTTGCAAAGAAAAGGGAGTGTACTGCTATGGATAGTTGACACGCAGTGGTCAACACAACGCATAAGACTTCTCTTTCCATGGGAGATAGATGTCAGAGCCATCTTCATTAATGGATAGGTTGAGATTCTCAATCAAATTTTTGGATACAATCATTCCCCATGTTGGGGGGGCTTCTACCACAACTATACTGATGGAGAATCTTTTTTCCGGATACATATGAAGAAAGGCTTTTACCTCTTCCATGATCCCACATACCTTAAGCTTGTCGAAGTTTAAGATCATCTCATAGAAACATTTCCTTGAAAGCTCGAGTCCTAGCTTTTTCATGACGCTTGAAGGCATGATGTTGATAGGGCTGACAAGGCTGCCAAAATTTAGGATGAAATTCCTTAAGGTGAAGCCATTTAATCCAAAGGTGATGTAGAATGGGTTGCTTATATCCAAGGCTATCCTTAATGGGACCTTTAAGATAGGGCCAATGGGCTTCTCCTTTACTTCAGAGGATGCTTGGGGTAAATCATCTTCTTCATCAGGGGAAAGATCCTCATCATTGGATGAACTATCTTCCTCGACCCAGAGCGCGTCGATAGATGTTTCCCTCATAGATTGATCAAGGTCAAATACAATACTTTGGCCTTGGAAGAGGCTATTAGGTAGCTTATTCCGGGTATCAAAAGCTAGCTTCCTTGTGAAGGAATTTAGGTACACTACCAAGGTTGTTTATTTTGGAGCAGTTAAGTTATATGGGAAGGCATAAATGACAGAATTAAACTTGTGATTGAATTCGACAAGGGATTCATTGTTCCTTTTTTCGATAGACAAGAACCCCTTGTATAATTGAACCACATCCTTTTCATGGTACATCTTTTTTTGAATGTTTCAAGCAACTCCTCCCATGAAGATATAGATGATGCGGGAAGGGAAAAATATGATTCATGAGCCTTTCCTATGAAGCTTGAGGCAAAGGTAATTATGCAGTTGAACTCATTATAAGATTCCCCACATGTCAGGTCCTCAAATTTTAGAAGGTGCCCTTGCGGATCCTCCTCCCCACTAAATGTAGGTATGTCATCATATTTAGGCAGGGGGGTGAATAGTGCCCCAATCACTTTTGATATTTTGAGAGGCACGAGGATTTTAAGCTTATGTTTCAGCCTCTTGAGCTTCCTATCAAAGAAAGAGACAAGAGATTCATGTTTTTCTCTACAATGATAGGTTAGAGTCTCAGAGCCTTCCATCTTGAGATGGAGATCGTGGAGTTGCCAGAGGAATATTAAGAAAGGTCGTTAATGAATCAGCTCCTCGATGATTCACCAGGGAGGCAGACTTGATTCGTCCCCGACAATGGTGCCAGAAATGTTACCATTCAAACCAATAGGGGAGACCTAAAAGGGGGTTTCTAATAGGGCAACTTCTAGGTTAAGGGCAACAATGGAGGCATAGCCCACTATCACCACAGCTAAGTCTCCCTACTCTTTACAAACTTTCACCGACGGGAGGAGTCCTGCTAGTGTAGGGATCACTTGTAAAGTATATGTCAATGGATAGGTGAGAAGTGACCCTGGAAACCCTTTCCCAAGGATGGAGTGAAGAATGGAACTTGCTTTCTCTTTAAGAAAGGGACTTGGTCCACCAGGGGTAAGGGGTGAGGATTGAAGGGTCGAGGGATAAGGAATAGGCTTATAGGCAAGGTTCTTAATCCCAATAATCCTTGGGAAACTTGGATTACCAAATGGTCCTTGACAAATAATCTTCATTTGAGAAGTGGGACCACACGGGGCCAAGTGGACCCAACCCAAGTTCGAGGATGGAATACAACTACCAATGATGTTCCTATCCTGGACAAGGTGAAAGGAAAAGACCAAACAAGAATATTTGCTTCAAAAGTTTGAATTGATCCTGTTGAGGTCTAGCCTTAGGGATGCCTAGGTGAAAATTGATCCTAGAGCTAGAGCTTGGGATTCCCAGAGATTCCAATGTTAGAATTGCCTCAAATTTGGAGAGGAGGGAGGGGACCCACCAGCGTAGTAGTCTGTAGGAGATAAAGTTTTTCCTTGGGTCAATTCCCAGGAAATTGATGCCCTATGTGACCTTTGAGGGCTAGACCTAAGAAAAAGTGGTAAAAGGTGAAAAAGATGAAGGAAATGACCACCCTTTTTAGGGATCAGTGCCTAATTCACTTGGGGATACAGAGACAAGGATGATGATGAGTAACAACTGGGACACTGTGGCAGCACTGCGCTGCCTCCTCTGCCTCCTTGAGTTCTGACGTCAGCGTTCTTGGTTGATCCTGCTGCTCCCTAGCTGAATTCAAATTTCTGCTGGAGGGTGGCTCTACCCCAGCGCTAGAAATACGTGGGCCCTTCCTAGCCCAGCGCCAATCTCCTTGGGTCTGTGTTGCCTACTCTAGCGTCTCTCTGCCTCTCTCTGTTGTGTATTCGAGGTCCTGGAGAAGATCCTCCAACCTCAACTATCCATGCCCCTCTGCTGCAACAGGTCACTCATTCGATTTTCTCAGCAAACCTCGCCCCAGAAAAATAGAACTGACTGATCTCTCAAGTGTATCTCCAACTGACCCTCAAACCTCTTGTTATACTTTTCTTATTGATGAATCAATGACCGAGATTAAGTCCCTAATCAACGACTAAAAATTAAAACAGATTTGATCCTCGTCACTTAGAAGTTTCTCACCCATATTCTTATTAATACCCATTAATATTTTTGTTTTCCTAAGTTTAGACTTAGGAACCCATTAAAAATATTAATTATTTTAATAACTCCTTATCTGGGTGGAATATCTCCAAACGATTTTTGGGTCTTGGAAATCTCATGTGTTCTAGCCCCTCCACAAAATTTAGGAGCTAGAGCACATCCGATGCTACCCAAAATCAACATGACAATGGTGGTGAAATATATTGCAAAAAATTTGTATGTACTCCCGCTGACATGAGGGATAATAGGTCCATCCCATGACAAGCTAGGCCATAATTATTGATGGAGGCTTCTTTATTATTATTTATATGGCCAACCTTGCATTTGAAAGGAGTTGATCCACACTTAGTGAGTTATTGTGCTTTTTGAGGTTGGTCAATGGATCATTTGCTTCGAGGATGTTGTTACATTCTTTGCTATTTTTAGAGGCTATTTCTAACTCATTATTTTGTCCTCGTTGAAATTTCTCATGGAGTTAGTTAGATGAGAACACTATTATATTGTTTTCCTTGTGGATCTCTACAACTCACTTTTACTTTTAGCAAGGAGTTTCTTGTAGTGGTTTGAAATGTAATATTTTATTGTATCCATTAGAGAACTAATAGATCTAAAATAACAAATAATTGTTTATTGTAAAAGGAGTTGAGCTCAAACCTATATAAGCATTTTCTCTCTCCATTTGATGCATGGTTGGATTTGGCAATATTTTCACTTGAGTTTTGTTGAACATCTTGGAGGCAATGGAAAGCTAGACACTTCTACTATTGTGGCACATGTGCTTGGGTTCAGTTGTTGAAGACTATGGCTAGAGATTACTTGCATCAAATGTATGTGGAAGGGATGAAATATAACGGATATTCTCCGGCCTTTCTTGAGACCCATCACCCCATCCCCATGCCAGCAACAGTTCATTACATGATATATTCTCTGATATCTCAGGCATTAATATAAACAGTTAATTTTCTTCCCTACATCTGACATCTACAACAATGTAAATCCATTTGGCATTAATGAAGCCTAATACTCTGATTCAGCCACTGAACTCCAAGTCCTACTTATTCAATTGTTTGGATGCTTGCAATAATAGATTGGGATGTTACACCATGAAAACACGCTAAACTATTGCTGTAGGGGGAGGGTATAATTTTGGCTCCTTCAATGCCAAGGAAAATTTTATCATAAGCAATATTTTCAAGAAGCTTGAATAAACTAAAGAAGCAAAAGCTAAACTTGGATGCTTAATTGTCGCAACAGATAGTGAGAACTGGCCTTGAGACGAGGATTAACAAGTATCACAGGTCGAGAACCAGCTGCTTCAGACATGGCTTGCAAGTCCTGTCATCCAATTAATTACAATCAAATACAAAAAAGTAGCGTTTTTTATGCTCTGTTTTGCAGCAAGTATAGTTATTTAGTAATATATTACAGGGAATTACATCCTATATCAAATGGACAGGGAAAGACTACGATAGAATATTCTTACATCAATAATACAGTTGCCCACAGCATTTTGAGGGGCCAGTAAAATGAACATGTCATCTTGGTCAGTGACTTCTTTGGCCCCTGTAATGAGAAATAGCGTCAGCCAATCTCAATCCATATAATCGTCATAAAATCTTCATATTGGGAGAATAATATACATTATAAAATGTTAAAACACTCAACTTGGAAATAGTTGATCTGCTTCCTTTAATCCTACTCAATTTTTATTCTTTGTTCCAGTCGACACAGACTAAAACACAACCCAGCAGTAAATAAGTTTGACTACAGAAGATCTTACTGTTCTAGTTGTAAAAGTACTCAGACTGAAAGAATTCCTGAATTACACATAAAGCCAATAGATTTAACTGTAAGTTTTAAGGACCTGTTGCATAAATTTTGTCAAAGTTCTAAGGAAGCAGTTGTACCATATTTTTTAAGGGATCAAGATCATCAGCCATCAGTTTTTGAGTCAATGTAAACCCATTCTGGAAAATTTGTCATGTAAATGATGTTAGTAAGACCATGTATGTATGTAACAACCTAGGTAAGCCTATTATTTTTGCGATGAATTTCATCCTAAGAGGTTTTTCGCCTTACTGATTCATCTGTGTTTCTAAACACAGATGATCGATAGAGTTTTTCCCTCTAGCCCCACCCCAAAGCTATAGTGGAATTTATCGTCAAAGTCTTAAGTGAGTCCTATTGTTTTAGTCGAATCTTCTGTAAAAGTGATTTGGGAATAATTTAAGCTAATTGCCTAAATTATTTTATTACAAATCACTTGATCTACTAGATCATATTATGTCGCAAAATTGGGTATGTATTTTGAGGCCCTATAATGAATGGGTATTCCCCCTTTGAGGGTTGAAATTGTAAAATCTTATGTAAAAGATATTTTAGTGCATGGTCTCATAATTAGACACCATGGATAAAATATTAGAGGGTGGAAAAAATAATTAATCCCCTAAAGTGTCAATTAATTAATTTTTTCTGGCAAAAATAAATTATATTTTATCCATAAAATTAATTTATTAGAGTCAAAATTAAATTTCTAGCAAAATTAAATTCTCCAATTGGAAAAATTTGTAGGTCTTGTGTTGGAATTTCGAAGCCTAACTGTTATAAACCCTTCATGTACTTTACTGATTTATTCTTGCCTACTTGTTTAGTTAATTAACAAGTTATTTACCATGTAAATACTGGAAATAAATACAAGTACATGCTCAACACATTACAGATCATCAACTGAAGGAAAAACAAGCACACAAGTGACATCGTTGCTTTTGGACCAATGTCCCCGGAAAAACCTAATGTGGGAAAACCGGTGCAACTATCTGAGGATTTTAATCATTAAGCAGTTTTAGAATACAATCTAGGTGCCAAAACCGACTCACCCAACACAGAATAGTCTCGGCAATAGTACCTCTCAGTAGACAGATGTTCCTGCTGAAATCCCAAATAAACACTCCGACAGCTCCTAGCTCCAATCAACCCCACGAAAACCCCAGCATCAGCCTCTAGGGACAACGTCAACCCTTTCTAGCCTAATGTCTACCCACTGTCACCCTAGCTCGCCCTATGTCAGCCTCTGAAGGCACTGCATCAGCTCTTAGAGCCTCTGTGTCACCCATGTTGGCTCTCTGAGGCAGCAACTCTTGGCTGCCTCTGTGGCCCTCTCTCCTAGCTTCTGCGCTGATCCTCCCGGTACTATCTCTACATCTTTACTTTGTGTTCACTACCCCTCACCGACAACTTTGATCACTCTTTCGACTTCCTCGGCAAACCCTGCCCCAGAAAGTCGAAATCTTGATAAACTCAGTGTGTTCTCCAAGTGACCTCGAGCCTCCTCTTATACTTTTCTCATTGACAATTCAACAACCGAGATTAAGTCCCTAATCAACGGCTAAGATTAACTCTAGCTTGATCCATGACTTTTGGACCCTTCTAACACAGTTTTATATTAATTCACATTAATATTTTACTTTCCCTAAGTTTACACTTAGGGACTCCATTAAAAACATTAATTATTTTAATATCTCTCAAACTGTTTAAAATCTACCCAAACCATTTATGGGTATTGGAGATCTCATGTGCTTTAGCTTGTCCACCAATTTTTGTGGCTAGAGCACATCCGATGCTACCCCAAATCAACACTCACTCTTAGCGAGGACTATGCTCTAGAAATACTCCTCACTGAGTATCACCCTGGTCATCCGACATCGGTCCTGGCGCTGATGCTAGGCCTGTTGCCCAACATCCTTTTCATTGCTGCATCATGTACTGCTACCCATGGCTCTGCCACTACCACTGTTGCATCCGTACGGCAACCCCTCTCATCATGTTGCATCGTGTTGCCATAGCACTTCCACTGCTAACTGCTACACTACAACTCAGTTACTAAGAAGTAAGTAACTGATCTCCCCACTTTGACATCTCTGTCGGGCTAGAAACACTCTTGATACTAAAGCTCCCTATGTCCCTAACAAGTGCTCCCTCTCTGACCTCTGCGCTGCTACAACAACTCTATGCCTCTCGCACTGCTCCCTCACACTGTTCTGGGACTCCTGCACTGTATCCCTCTTTGTCGCTCCATTCGCATCTGTCTCTATCAACATCCACCAGTCCTGCTACCCCTCTTCGGGGCTCCTGTAGCAAGGTATAATCGAAGAGGTTGGGTACCTCGAGGATCCTGCCCCTCATCACCTATAGTCCGTCTGAATACAGCTTGATGTCTTCCCACTTTCACTTAAGTGGCATGTGAGCACTCATGGCACAGTCATCATCTATCTCCACTTCCTTCTCTGCCCTTGCTGGCACAACCTTGGTCTCAGAAGCCTTTCCCTTGCTCTTCTTCCTTGGACATTGGGTCACATAATGACCCAGTTCCCCACAGTGGAAGCATTTGACCTTGGAGAGGTCCTTCTTCTGTTTCTCCTGCTTTCCCTTAGATGTTAGGGCAGCATCCACCTCCTCCTCCTTGATTCTAACCCCCTTGCCATTACTTCCTACCTTGGTCAGCCTTCTGATCTCTTCTTGGCGAAGATCCGCACACATTTCCTCCCAATTTGGAAGGGTCGCCCTGCCTAGTATGCTCTGGACAAACACCTCCCAATCTTCAGAGAGTGCGTTCAGGGCTGTTCTCACCATCAATTCTTAATTCGGCGTAGCCCCTATGGAAGTCAGTTGATCCCGAATCTCCTTCAATCAACCGAGAAAGGTGTTGATCTGTTCTCCCTTTTGCATCTGGTATGACCGCATGTGATTTTCTAGTAGCATCTTCCTCTGCATGGAAGTATGCCGATACAACTTTGTTAGGGCCTCCCACATCTCATTTGTCGTATTCTTCTTGGCAATATGTGATACTACATGGTCCTTGACCCCGTCAAGGATGATGCTCTTGGCAGTCGCCATTGCATCCTCGTACCTATCATTATCAGTCGGGTTAACTGGGACCGCTATTGTCCTCAAGGCGAATTGCTTGAGACGGTCCCTGTCTAGAACGGACAAGATTCTAGCCTTCTAGACTATGAAGTTTGAGGCTCCATCCAGTCTGCCCTAGTCTCTTACCCAGTTCACTGCCATCTCGCTGCTCCTCTACTTCCCTACTGGAAGTTCTTGGTGTGACTCCCTCTGAGCCTCGATTTCCCTCCTGGAAACCCTTCTGTCAATGTTGAGATGCCCCCACTCCGATCGTTAGTGCAGCTGCACCACTGATCCAGATTTCTTGGCTAGAAATCCTTAGTAGCAACTCCCTCCTCCTTGGTCTTGCCCTGTTAGGTACTGTTATGACTACAGTACCCCACCATCTTCACTCTGCAACTTACCCACAACCTCCTAAGCTCCAACAAACTGAAGTTTAGAACTTTTAGGCTTTGCACAATCCCGACACCAGCAAAATCCGCACCTCCTGGCCACATGCGTCAATCCTTCCTGACTAAGAAAGATGATCGGGCACTGTGTAGGTCGAGTCTGCTCCCCTCTACCACTATGCTCATCCTCTTCCCGGCTCAAACTTGATGACGTAGGCACTGCATCACCCCTTCCTTGCTGCTTCTCTGCTAGGAACAACTTCTGTCACTTGGGACAATTGTTTTCTGTTGTTGTTGCTCTGCTCGGCTGATGTCCTCAGTTCTCCTGTGATCTGCAACCACGCTCTAATACCATGTTGGAATTTTTAAGCCTAACTATTAAAAACCCTTCATGTACTTTACTGATTTATTCTTTCCTACTTGTTTGGTTAATTAGCAAGTTATTTACCATGTAAATACTGGAAATAAATACAAGTACATGCTCAACACATTACAGATCATCAACTAAAGGAAAAACAAGCACACAAGCGACACTGTTGTTTTTGGACCAATGTCCCTGGAAAAACCCAATAAGGGAAAACCGGTGCAGCTATTTGAGGGTTTTAATTATTAAGCAGTTTCAGAATACAATCTAGGTGCCAAAACTGGCTCACCCAACAGAGAATAATCTCGGCAGTAGTACCTCTTATTCAGAGATAGATGTTCCGGATGAAACATCGGTTAAACACTCTGATAGCTCCCAGCGCCAATCTACCCCACAAAAACCCCAGAGTCAGCCCTTTCTGGCCCAACGTCTACTCACCGTCACCCTTTCTCGCCCTGCATCAGCCTATGGAGGCACTGCATCAGCCTTTAGAGCCTCTGTGTCACCCACGCTGGTTCTCTGAGGCACTGCGCAACTCCTGGCTGCCTTTGCGTGAGCCCTAGCTGGCTCTGTGTGAACCTCTAGTTGGCTCTGTGTCCCTCTCTCTTGGCTTTTGCTCTGATCCTCCTGGTACTATCTATGCCTCTCTGCTTCTGTATTCAC
The DNA here is from genome assembly GCA_000404065.3 of Pinus taeda. NCBI lineage: Eukaryota > Viridiplantae > Streptophyta > Pinopsida > Pinales > Pinaceae > Pinus > Pinus taeda. The sequence continues at coordinate 94,313 of APFE030946086.1, read as the reverse complement.
TGCCCCTTAGCTGCAACTCTAATCGCTCTTTCAACTTCCTCAGCAAGCCCTGCCCCAGAAAGTCGAAATCTGGATCAACTCAGTGTGTTCTCTAAGTGACCCTCAAGCCTCCTCTTATACTTTTCTCGTTGACAATACAACGACCAAGATTAAGTCCCTAATCAATGGCTAAGATTAACTCTAGCTCGATCCATGACTTTTGAATCCTTCTAACACAGTTTTATATTAATTCACATTAATATTTTATTTTCCCTAAGTTTATACTTAGGGACTCCATTAAAAATATTAATTATTTTAATATCTCCCAAATTGTTTAGAATCTGCCCAAACCATCTCTGGGTATTAGATATCTCATGTGCTTTAACCTCTCCACCAATTTTCGTGGCTAGAGAACATCTAATGCTACCCCAAATCAACATCTTGAGGAAATTAATTTTTGGAGGTCTCCCACCAGGTGAATATTCAAAATTTCAAGAAAAATTGGACCATTGGGCCTTGGTGGTTCAGTCAAAGTCAATTTTATGAGGAAATTAGCTCAAAATAGTTATTTTTGAGCTAATAAAAATGGGTTAAATGAGAAATTCGAAAATTCCTCGAAAGTAAGTATTTTTTACAGCAGAAATTAAAGTTGGTCAAGAATCTATCAACGGTCGAGATTATTTTGACGAGGATCAAGCCAACTAGCCATTATTTTTCCACTTGGAGGATTTATCTATAAATTAGAGGTCGTTTGTATCTCAAGCCATGATGATTTTTGGCTAATGTAACTCTGTAAAGTTGATGTAAAGCTATTGTCCCACTGCAAACGTCTTGAATAATCATAATAAAGACTTTGGGGTGCAATTCATGGTGTCTCTGATCTACTGATTAGTGGTATGTATTGGGTACGAGCATTACTATATTGTGCTTTATAATTTTTATTGAATCATTATTTTATTGTAGGTGATAGGAACATTCTATTAGTAAGTTATGGGCTTAACTTAGGTGATTTGATTCACTGTGTGTTCTAACGTTTTATCTTTCAAAGAATATATAGCGTTTGCAGGTTCCCCAGCTCTTGGACTCCAAGTTCACAAATTGTGGAAATAGGCTAACTATGTTTGGATCTTAAATATTTTTTATAGTTTTCTAACATTCGCTAAAGTTGTGGTTTGGCATTTATATTTCGAAATACATTTAGCCATTTATCAAAATTTTGCAAAAAAAAAAATATTATAAAAAATGCTTTTAAGCATTTTACACATGTATATTTTGTAAATATAATTTGTATAATATACTTGTAAATTATTTTATTTTTCTGACCCTTGTTTTGCAGCTGGGGTTTTCTGGGGTTTTTAATTCTTTGTATATATTGGGGTTTTGGGTATTTGTAAATTCATTTGTGCAAGTGAGATCAAAGGAAATTTGTTGGATTAGAGCTATATCTAGACCCTTGAGGGTAATATCTAGCCTCTACAAAAATTTTGCAAGACCAACTACTAAAGAATTTGCAGTAAATCTAAAAATATGAAGAAAATTCAAATTTTGGAGCAAGAGTTTCAATTTTCTAGGCCTCCCAGGCCTAGCGTCCCCCTTTCAACTAGTCGTTTACCCTCCTTGGCCTCAACGCCAGCATTTTGAGGCCTTGTGTTAGCCTTTTTCTAGCCTTAGAAGCTAGTCGCAGGCCTAAAGAGGCCTTGGCCTGCCTCCTTGCCCTTGGACGTGGGCTTTCAAGCCCTTCTAGGGCCCGGCCGCAAGCCTTAAAGGCTTCGGCCTCCCTCCTTGACACTAGGCGACAGCCCCTTAGGGCTTTCCATGTGCCACTAAGGCCTCTAAGGCCTAGTTGCAGCCCTTTTAGGGCCTCCTCCTTCGTTCAACCCTCATTCCCTCTCGACCTACCCTTTACCCTAAGCCGCAACCCTTGCGGGGCCTACGACAACCCTAAGGAGCCTCTTTCTCCCTAACGCAAGTGTAGCTAGGCCTTGGGTCCCTCCTCCTCCTCAACACTAGCCTTCTAGGGCCTAGCATTAGACTTTCATGGCCCTAGTTTACCTCTCCTCCACCCTTGGTTGATCACTTGGATTTCTAAACTGAATATTGGTGGGTTTTGTAGGTAAATTGCCTCAGGTTTTGTATTTTCAAGTGCCAATTCATTGGAAAAATTTTGGCAACTTGGGCATGTTACCACTCAAATTAGCAGGGGTCCTAGAAGGGGATCCTATAGGGGCAACTGCTAGGTCAAGGGAAACAATGGAGCGATATTCCATTGTCACCTCAACTAAAGCTCACTACTCTTTATGGACTTTCATTGATGGGAGGAGACCCGGTATGAAGGGAATCACCTAGAGAAATCAGTCAATAAAGGGAAAGGAGTGATTCCTAAAGGCTTATTCACAAGAGAGACCCAAATTATCGTTTGCTTGCTTGAAAAGCAAGGTGTAAGGTGTTGAAGAAAGTGTAACTAGATTCGGTATTTACAAATATAATTTTGATCTTTGTACTTGTCAAGAAAAAGAAATATTATTTTTGTAAATTATAAGAATGAGTTTCTTGCTCATTTCATAGGTCTAGGAAAGTCAAAGAGTCAAAGTCATGTATAAGGAACTCTTCTTGAGCCTATATGTAAATGTATACTAGTTTAAAAGGTCCTCCAAGACAAGCACAATCCTCCTAAAGACATCAGCTAACAAAACGATGTAAAACAGTCATGTCGTCCTGGAAATATATATAAATGACAAATCGGCTCAAATAATAGACACATCCTTTCAATGGAAATGTCGGCTAATTATGTTAGATCCAGAAGGTAACATTTAAAGCATGGTCAGACCTAGGTGCTTAATGGGAAATAAGTTATAAAATAAGAAACACATTCACACTAACCATAAAATATTTGGCATATCACTCAACAGAAACCTATCATCCAATTGCAAAGGGACGTCTTTTTACTGCAGTGATCAATCCAAGATCAATGACAATTACAGGATTAATGTAGGATTTTTGCAAACAACTGACAATATTGTGATTATCAAAATATAATCAATTGGGCATTTGGGTACTTTTGTGTCCACAAGTGCCCAATTCAAATTCCCATGGATAAGGAGCACTAGTCTATACCAACAGGATTACGAGGGATACCATCCACAAATGTGGGGAAGCATCCCTTGGGTTTCCTATGAGGTTTTTCCTTGGGAAGAAGGCAATCTAATCAATTGGTCAAAAGTTGAGGATGAGAACAGCATGCAAGGACGCATTATTGGGCCTAGGCCATGGGTTGCCACCATGTACTTATTAAGTCATCAAGGAGGTTAAGGAATTGTTTTCTCATGTGCCTTCTTAGCATGTCTGGAGCTTTCTGAAGATATACTAATGTGAGTGCATGTTCCTATCAAAGATAGGTCTCGCTAGTTAAATCTCCATATATTTTTCTATTCAAACTACTAAACAAATTCCTACCTAAGAATTTTGGCTAGAGTTGTAACACTATGAATCATCTTCCATACATACAGAATTTAAGTTGATCTTGACCATGTTCCAGTCGATTGTTTGAAAGCTAGTACCTAGTATAGGAGATAATCAAAATAGTTAGCTAACAATGGAAGCATAGCTCAGACCTAGTGATCCAGAAGGTAACATTTAAAGCATGGTCAGACCTAGGTTCTTAATGGGAAATAACTTATAAAATAAGAAACACATTCACACTAAACAGAAAATATTTGGCATTTCAATCAACAGAAACCTATCATCCAATTGCAGAGGGACTTCCCTTTACTGCAATCCAAGATCAATTCTATTTACAGGACTAAGGTATGATTATTGCAAACGACTGAGAAGGAATTCTCCCACTTTTTTAATTTATTTTTCAAGGAATTCTAATTTGGGCTTTCTCATCTGGAGCAGTTCAACTAATTCTGTTATAATTGAGGAACTTGTGAAAGCTTATATGCAGCTATACTCTCATGATTCCCCCAGAAGGTGGAATTGATATAAAAATAGGATCTTTTAATCATGTGATCTTGTTCTAATTCTTCTCAGACTAAATAATAGAATATTATTGACTAGTAGTAACTTGAGAACAATAAAATATTTTCTGTGGCTCTTTGGTAAATTTCATACTTAAATCCATTTATATTTCCTGCATTAAACATACAACATCTGAAACATGGGATACTGTTTCACTGTGCAAACCTATGGATCCAATGTTAATGAATGTTCCCTTTGCATCATAATCACCCCAGTCCATGAATTCCAATATATTCCTAGTTCCAGCCAATTGCAGTGGCATTCCAACCAGCACACCTTCACCCATGGAGCCCTGAACACATACCTGTGAAAAATATAATGGAAAGGGGACCTAATCAGAGGAAAGGATGCCACAGCTTACAACGAAATGAAATTATATAACGTCTACTGATGGCCAAAATAGGTCAGAGGAAGTCTAATGTACAACATATCAAAATAATAATAGGGGGAGCACAAAAGCCTTCTCCCTAAAATACAACAGAAAACATAAAACTAAGAGAACAAGAAGAATAAGAAGTCCCTATATATCAAGCAGAGCTAACTATAGTTACGAAGACAAATAGAACTAAGATAGGTTGTAAGAGAGGAATATCAGTGGCCGAGAGGGTTGTTAGCATATAGCAGACTGCCATCTATATATTCTATAAAAAGAAATAATTTGAGAGAAGTTACCTTTACACGCTTCCCATCATCAGCAAAAGTGAGAGCAATTACTCGTATAAGCTCCATCAGTGTGCCAATTCTGTACACATCCTGTACCCATATGAGGTCAATGGTAAGCTTACAAAACCCAAAGTACAGATAATATTTGTGACCATCTCATAAGAAAAAATCTTACCATGTCAGGGTTCAACTCTGGGATATTTATTTCAATCTGCACAATCAAAGAACCAATGTGTTAATAATAAATATAGATAAACCTCCCAAACTACATTCCTTAATTGTTTCCCATTGTTCTCCTTTTAGCAATCAGCATGGGTACATGCCCATCTATCATCTACAACTTTCATGGGTTATGCATTACAAGAGTTATTATAAATCAGTTATAAGCATCAAAGAAAATGGAAACATGCATATCAAAAATCAATGTCTTAAGCGGCTAAAGTATCTATAGGAGAGATGAAAAAACAAGAATAGAAGATCAAAAATGCTGCTCATATTACAGAAGATGTATTAGTAATATCTTCACCAAACACAAACATTAGATGTATCTTCCATGCAGTTTCGTGGAAATCAAAAAGGCTAATTTGGTAACAATTCTAAACACTGGAGTGCTGCAACTAGGTGATAAAAATTGTTCAGTGGGATTACTTCAATAGAAATTGTAATATTCTCAATTTTTGTACATGCAAAAATAATTAAGAGTTTTGACAATTTTTGGCAATAATAAATAAAGAAGAGATTTTTTTTGTGGGAGAAAAGTGGAAAATATTAATTTATGGAGAATGTGTAATGTTCCTTAAATAGGAATGCAAGCGATATAAAGCGAATAATCTGTGCAGCAAAATATAAAAACAAAATACGCATTAAACACCCATGGAAATGCTGCAAATAAGGAACTGCTGAGCCATTTTATTACTTCTTTGATGGCAAAATACAACGGAAAATAGAATGGTGCACCTGCGCTTGTCTCAATGGACAAGCATGACCAAACCCAGGTGAGAAAATGGCTAATCCGATGACTGCTCCAACTGCTGCACCAATCTGCACTACGCTGCACAGAAAACTGTCTTTTTGTTAGGTTCGAATGGTTGAAAGGTCCACTTCCTGTGCGCAGAAAATTATATGCTTTTAACCCTGGACTCTTTGGCCTAAACCAAGAAAAACCGACGAAGGAATTTAGCTGGTTTAGACTTCTGAAATTCGACCCCCTAGGAGCCCAACTTCCGCTGCAACTACAAAACTCGGCCTACTAGAATCTACCTATAAATCGCCTCGAAAATGGTCCCAAAGTGCTGGGCTGACCCCTACTATCAATCCCCTAACTTCCCGGATGGGCTTCCGGCCTATGGCACCTGCTCCTAAGCTCCACCAAAATGTTGGACTGGCCCTCTCCACTATCCCAAGACCGGTAATTCGAACTGTTGGGATGCTGGCTCCGTTGGCTCCAAAACTCACACAAAATTCTGGCCTACTTCTACTCTCCCAATCTTCTAACTCTCCCAACAAATGTTTGATCAATGATGGCTCCAACTCCTCCTGGGTATTCTCTAGCTAGCCAGAAATACGCACTCACTATTTGTGGGTGAATGGTAGTGTTGTAACGCACTCCCGGATCTCCTGAAATGATTATGGAACTGCCTCCCTAGAACGGGCACGGAAGGTCCCTCGAAGGAAAGGTTGAATCTCCCCCTTGAGAGATTCATGGCTAAACAACCGGTTGACTCAGCTAAACACCAGAGCGAATAGTCAAGTAATTTCAATTTGCAAGATGTAAGAATCCCTCCAAATGAGAGCTTCCTCCTCCTTTTTGTTGATTTTTCTGAATCTAACACATCAGAAATTCCTACTACATTATTTGATTTATTTCACCTACTTGTTTATTCCTTGACAAGTTATTTAACCATATAAACACTGAAAATTAACACAAATGCAGTCTCAACTCATCTACAGATCATCAATTGAAATAATAGACAAACACACAAGGGACACCGTTATTTTTGGATAATCGTCCCCGGAAAAACCCAACTTGGGAAAACCGATGCAGCAGTTCTGAGGGTTTTATTATTAAGCAACTCTTCTTTAGTACAACTAAGTGCCAAACTGGTTCACCCTACAAAGAAATCAATTTGGCAATAATACCTATCTTCGGAAGAAGATATTTGGCAAGTCTGGTCCACGAAAGTCTCTCCAATGCCTCTCTGAGCCTCTACATCATCCCGCCTAGCCTCTACATCAGCATGGAACCCTCTACATCAGCTTTCTGATGCTTTGTGCTGGCTTTTTGGCCCTCTACGTCACCTACGTAGGCCCTGGTAGCCTCTGCACAATCCCTCTAGCCCTCTGCGTAGCTCCTATTGGCTCTGTGTAGCCTCCTCTGGCTCTGCGCTGGTCTTTCAACACTATCTTTGCCTCTCTGCTATGCACTCATTGCCCCTCGCTGCAACTTTGATCACTGGTTCAATTTTTCTTGGGAAACTCCGCTCCAGAAAATCGAATTGACTGATCAACTTGGTGTATCTCCAACTAAGCCTCAAGCCTCCTCTTATACTTTTCCTATTGAGTCTTCAACGACCGAGATTAAATCTCTACTCAACAACTAAGATTAGATTTGGCTTGATCCATGTCATTTAGAACCTTCTCACCTAGTTTTATATTAATACCCATTAATATTTTAATTTTCCTAAATTTAGACTTAGGAACTCCATTAAAAATATTAATTATTTTAATATCTCTCTAACCGGGTGGAATTTCCCCAAATCATTTATGGGTCTTGGAGATCTCATGTTCTTTAACCTCTCCACCAATTTGCATGGCTAGAGCACATCCGACGCTACCCCAAATAAACACTTTTAACTCCTTGGGCCTTCCTTACTTCATGTGGGCCCCTCCATCCAGCTATTCAACTTCCCTCCAAGCCATTCAAATGGCCTCATTGGAATTCACATGTGCGTGGCCTCCACATTCAACTAACAGCCAAATAAAGTCCTCCTAAGTCCCTAAGTCAAAAATGCTGGGTTCTTTTCCTTAGCCAAAATTGTGCAAAATTGTGTAGCAACACCTTGTTACAAATGTATTTAAGAAGGGACATGACAGTCCTCCCCTCCCAAATGTTGCTTGCCCTTAAGCAACCTCAAAGCTAGGTGCTCCAAAATATGCTCACCCTCCTAGGTGGCATCCTCATTTGGCAAGTTCTTCCAATGCACCAAGAACTCCCTAATGGTCTTGCTCCTCAGTTTCCTTTCCCTACTCTCCAAGATGGCCTTAGGTTCCGAAACTAAGTGGCCCTCATCATCCAATGGGGGTAGATTTGTTACTGCTATCACTTGTTGTCCCAACACCTTTTCAAGGCATGACACATGAAATACATTGTGGATCTTGCTCCTCGAAGGCAACTCTAGCTCATAGGCCACCTCCCCAACTCGTCTAATCACCTGGTAGGGCCCATAGAAGTGGGGTTGTAGCTTCTCGACCCCCTTTTGCTTCAGCATGGACTTCCTGTAATGCTGTAACCAAAGGTACACCAAGTCCCCCTCCTCGAAATGCCTCTCTGTCCTGTGTCGGTCTGCATACACCTTCTGCTGGTTTTGGGTTGTCACCAAGTTATCCTTGAGAGACTCGAGGATGTCTTGGATCTCTTGGACCCAATCTTTAGCCTTTGGGGCCCAACTATCTCCAAAAATAATGTCAACAAAAGATAATGCATCATATCCATATAAAGCACGGAAAGGAGTCATACAAATGGACATGTGGTGGGTGGTGTTATAGCAGTACTCGCCTAGATGCAACCACTGAATCTAACCCCTCTGCTGCCCAGTCACGTAGTTCCTTAGGTACCCCTCCAACCACTAACTAACCCTCTTGGTCTAGCCATTTGTCTGAGGATGATAGCTGGTGCTAGGAGTGAGCTCAATCCCGACCAATCTGAAAAGTTCCTGCCAAAAGCCTCCCATGAACCTGCTGTCCCTGTCACTCACAATGTTCTTGGGGAGCTCGTGCAACCTGAAAATCTCCCGAAAGAACAATTCTGCAACTTGTGCAACTGTGTATCTGGTGGGGATGGCGAAAAAGTGGGCATAGTTGGTCAACTTGTCGACCACTACGTAGATGCAATCCTTCCCCTGCACTGTGGGGACCCCTGTGATGAAATCCATAAAGATACTTTCCCATTTCCCCTCAAGGATGGGAAGTGGTTGTAGCAATCCTGCAGGGTGGATCAGCTCCCCCTTGTTCCTCTGACATGCCTCACACTCTTGTATGTGCTTCAACATGTCCCCCTTGAGGCCCATCCACGTGAATCTCTCCCTGACTGCCATATATGTTTTTTGGAACCCCTGGCGCTCGGATAATGGTGAGTCATGTGCTACCTGGAGCACCCTCTCTCTCAACTGCGAGTTGGGTACTAGGAAAATGCGCCCCTTGTAATAGATGACCTCATCTATCACTTGGTAACGCTCATCTGCATGGTTACCCTCCAAGACCTCGCATGCCCTCCTGTCCTTGGAGTACTCCACCAATAGCTGAGCCTTCCAATCATGGCAGATGCTCATGAGGGATAAACTAGTTGGTCTCCAAGATAGAGCATCGGCCACCACATTGTTCTTTCCCCGCACATACTCTATGTCGAAGTCATAGGCCTGCAACTTCCTGACCTATCTCTGCTCCTTGTCATTGAGGCCCTGCTTCCCCATGAAGTGACGAACACTGTTGTGATCAATCTTCACTCGAAACCTGTTGCTCACCAAGTACTGTCAAAATTTGGCCAATGCATGCATGATGTCCAACAACTCTTTGTCATATATGGAATATGACAACTCATGTGGTAGGAGATTCCTGTTGATTTTGGGTAGCATTGGATGTGCTCTAGCCATGAAATTTGGTGGAGAGGTTGGGGCACATGAGATCTCCAATACCCAAAAAGGGTTTGGGTAGATTCTAAACAGTTCGGGAGATATTAAAATAATTAATAGTTTTAATGGAGTCCATAAGTCTAAACTTAGGGAGAATAAAACATTAAAATGGACTAATATGAAACTATGTTAGAATGGTCCAAAAGACATGGATCAAGCTAGATATAATCTTATCCGTTGATTAGGGACTTAATCTCGGCCGTTGATATGTCAACAAGAAAAGTATAAGAGGAGGCTTGAGGGTCACTTGGAGAATACAAAAGAGTGATCAATCATTCTATTCTCTAGAGCGGGGTTTGCTAAAAGAGATAGAATTAATGATCGGGAGATGTAGATGAGGAGAAATTGAGTACAGAGAGACAAAGAGGCAGAGATAGTGCTATGAGAGCAACGCAGTAGCCAAGGAGAGTGACACAGAGCCAGCCAGGGCTCACGCAGGGCCACGCAGAGGCAGCCGGGAGCTGCACAGAGCCTTAGAGAGGCCAGCGTTGCTGACGCAGAGGGCCAAAGGGATGACGCAGGGCATCACAGGGCTAACGCAGACCCATTTGGGGGACGCAGGGCCAGTGTGAGGCAAAGAGGGGCTGACGCAGTCCAGAGAGAGGCTGACGCTGGGTTTTCTCGAGCAGATTTGTGTTGAGTAGCTGCCGGAAGGATTATTTGGGGTTTCAGCTAGAAGATTTCTCAGAAACTGAGGTATTACTACCAAGGAAATTCTCTGTTGGGTAGGCTAGTTTCAGCGCTCAGATTGTACTCTGATATTGCTTAATAAGAAAACCCTCAGATAGTTGCACCGGTTTTCCCACATTGGGTTTTTCCGGGGACATTGGTCCAAAAATAATGGTGTCATATGGTGTGATTGTTTCATTTTTCTTTAGTTGTTGATCTGTAATATGCTGAGCATGCATTAGTGTTTATTTTCAGTATTTACATTGTAAATAACTTGTTAAGGAAAATAACAAGTAGGTAGGAATAAATCAAATAAAGTGCATGGAGGGTTTCTAACTAAGTAAACTTAGAAACTTCAACATGGTATTAGAAGGTGACTGTAGATCATAGGAGGACTAAAGGACATCAGCCAAGCAGAGCAATAGCAGCAGAAAACAGTTGTCTCAAGGTGACAAAAGTTGTTTATAGCAGAGCAGCGATAAGGAAGGCTGACGCAGTGCCTGCGTCATCAAGGGTGAGCCAGGAAGAGGCAGCGCAGAGGCTGAGAAAGGCAAAAGAAGCCTCACACAGAGCCACGTAGTAGCTGGGAGGGCTGGCGCAGTTGGCTGAGGAGGCCAGGTTACTGGTTCTGGGATTGCACAGAGCCTAAGAGCTCTCACCTTCAGGTTGTTGGGGTTTAGAAGGCTGCAGGAATATTGCAGAGTGGAGCTGGTGAGGTACTGTAGTTAGAATAGTACCTGACAAAGTAAGGCCAGAGGAGTTACTACCGAGGTTTTCTAGCCAAGGAACTGGGATCAGTGGTGCGGTTGCACAAGACGATCAGAGTAAGGGGCATCTCGACAGCGGTAGAAGGATTTCCAGGAAGGAAATCAGGACTCAGAGGGAGTCCAGAAGAGAACTTCCAAACGGGAAGTAGAGAGTCAGAGGAGTCGAACAGAGAACTTCCAGGAGGGAAGTAGAGGAGCATCATGGCACTACATAGAGTAAGAGACCAAGATAGACTGGACGGAGTGTCGAACTTCACAGTCTGGAAGGCCAGAATCTTATCCGTACTTGACAGGAATTATGTCAAGAACTTCTCCTTGAAGGTAATAGCTATCCCAATCGACCCCAATGATAATGACAAGTACAAGGAGGCGATGGAGACGGCCAAGAGCATTACCCTTGATGGGGTCAAGGATCATGTAGTACCACACATAGCCGAGAAGGAAACGACATTTGAGATGTGGTAGGCTCTCAAGAGGCTGTACCAGCGTACTTCTATGCAGAGAAGAATGCTACTTGAGAATTAGTTGAGGTTGTATCAGATGAAGAAGGGAGAACCAATTGACACCTTCCTCGGAGCACTGAATGAGATCTGAGATCAGTTGAATGCTATAGAGGCGACACCAGATTAGGAGCTGATGGTGAGGACAGCCATGAATGTTGTCTCAGAAGACTGGGAAGTATTTGTCCAAAATATACTGGGTAGAGGGACACTTCCACCTTGGGACGAGATGTGGGCAACTCTTCGCCGGGAAGAGATCAGACGGTAGTAGAAGATGGGTAGCAGCAACAAGGGGATCAAAGTCAAGCAGGAGGAGGAAGATGTGGCCCTAGCATTTGAGGGAAAGCAGGAGAAGCGAAAGAGGAAAGGTCTCTCCAAGATCAAGTGCTTCCACTGTGGGGAGCTGGGTCATTAAGTGACCTAGTGTCCAAGGAAGAAGAGTAAGGGAGAGTCTTCCGAGACTACCACAGTGCTAACACAGGCAAAGAAGGAAGTTTTGATAGACGATGATTGTGCCATGAGTGCACACACGCCACTTGAGAAGAAGTGGGGAGACAACGAGTTGTAGTCAGGTGGACTACAGGCGATGAGGGACAGGATCCTTGAGGTACCTAGCCTCTTGGATTAGACCTTGCTACGAGAGTCCTGAAGAGGAGTAGCAGGACTAGCTGAGTCGGGTAGAGAAGGATGCAGATGAAGCGGTAGAGAGAGCAACAGTGCAGGAGACCCGAGACAGCGCGAAGCTAGCAGGTTGCAGCAATGCGTGTTGGACACAGATTGTCATTGATGTCAATATGGCAATATTCGAGGAGAAGAAGGAGCCAAAAGGAGCAGAACAGAGGATGTAGACAGACATCGCAGCAACAGAGGAACAAGCAGAGCTATAAGGAAGCAGACAGAGCCATCAGAGGAGCAATGGGTGCATTTATATTAACAGGAGCTATCGGGCCACAAAAGAATTATATGCATGAAGATACAGGCGGAGGAGCATATATCATACATATGTGTTTTTACACTGTCGAAGGCATAAAACCTTATATATATATATATATATATATATATATGCATTTATACTATCGGGCTGTAAAACCAAAGTATGCATGCTTTAACACTATCGGCAGACAGAAATCACATATACATAGGCTTAACACTATCAGAGGCGGAAGACTTGGCTCTAGGCCAAATACACTATCGGAGGCAGATTGCAGACTTGAAACTCTATACATGGGAGTGTTGAGTTACCACATCGCTATGAGGGGTCTACGTTAACATCGAGCCTCGATCCTGTGCGACTTTCGATCACTGATAGCGAGTATCACATCGACACTTCAGAAGTCGGAGCTACAATGTCAAGCGGTCCATTGTGATCATCGATAGCGATATCGCATCGGACCTCCGCCACGGGAAACTCCTGACTACGACGCATATCCACGCGGACCCGCTACACATTACAAATATGACTTAATCTATGATCGCATCCGTCGCATATCACAAGCTATAAAGCCTTGCCACATTGGAAGCACTGACTGTGATAGGCTGTGGACCCGACGGGCATATTAACTATGGTTTAATACCATATCGCATCCAGTCCATCGGAGCAGTGGAGGATTGACCGTCGGCCATCGACGAAGTCATGGGTCCAATATATAAAGGACCCCCGGGAGTCACGAATCGTCGATTGTGATTTAAGAGTGGACCCGATACAGGAATAGGTGCGATTGTAATATTTCCTGAAGTCCACCTTTTAGTCTGTTAGATTGTTTTTTCTCATATTCTCTGTGTAATGGAATGTCTAGCTTACGCAAGGTGTTTTAAGCCGAAAGGCTTACGATGATTGTTCCGACGGTTCAGAAGGCTGAACATCAGTGAAAAGGGTGAATCATGGCAATTATGATTGCAATGGGGACAAAACATCTCCGTTTAATTGAGAGAACTCTGTGTATGCCACAATCATTACCAAAAGGAGCACTGTTACGGTAAACCAGGAGGATGTGTTCTCCATGGATCGTTTGGACCAGTCTAATGAATCTGCGTATACCCAGAAAGTCAGTGAACTTGCACAGCGTAGAGGAAGCCGCAACGACTGAGGAGGAAGCCTAAGAGGCGGTGTAAGCTTAAATGAATGGACAGAGGCATGGGAATGTATAAAATAGTAAAAACAAAGAACTGTTCAGGCTATTGTTGTGGTGAAGAACCAAAGCGTGAGGTAGCAGAAGCAACAGAGGCAGAAGAGGCAGCAGAAGCAGTGAAGGCTGTAGAGGCAGCAGAGGCAGGAGAGTAGGAGTGAGAGAACCTCAGCTGAATAGAGTGTAGCAGCATACCAATTTATACCAAGGTTGGGTTGGAGCCCAAGAGGTTGGAGTCTCAAAACTGAACAGGACTGACGTCATTCGGGGTAGGTGCTCTTAAGTGAAAAACCACTGCAAAACAGAGTTGGTGCTCTGGAGATTGGAGCCTCACTGAAGTCCAAGTTGGAGTTTGGCGACTATTCACAATCAGATATATACTTATATTGTATTTATTTCATTGCATTGTCTTGAGTTTTAATAAAAGCATTAATTCTAGCTGTTGATTTCTGTGTTCTGTGTATACATAAACATATCAATATGTGCTTTTGGCAATCATTAGAACAATTAAAAAAAATAAGAAATACTTATTCACCCCCCCCTCAGTATTTCCAACAATTGGTATCAGAGTCGGCTTCTTCATACTAGCCTAACAGCTTGAAGAAGGATCCGCAGCCATGATGAGAAATCACAAAGCATTAGGAAGACCTCCTTTGTTCGATGGCACTAACTTTGGTTTCTGGAAGAAAAGAATGACCAACTACTTAATGTCCCTTGGACCTGAAGTCTGGCATTTTGTTCAAAATGAATACCAAATGACTTCAACTCTTCCAACAGACGCAGACGAGAGGAAAGCCTACATCGCAAACGCAAAGGCCTTGAACTCCATCACTAGTGGAATCACTGATTCCGAGTTTACAAAAGTCACGCACTGTACCTCTGCCAAAGAAATGTGGGAGAAGCTAGTTGACTTGTACAATAGAGACTCAAAAGTCAAAAGGCAAAGCTTCAAACTCATAGAAGACAATTTGAAAGTTTGAGAATGGAAGATGAAGAAGATATTGTAGCATACCTCCTCCGAGTAGCTAAAGTGGTAAGTTCCCTGAAAGGATTAGACGAAAAAAATTGAAGAAGGTACCATTGTTCAAAAGGTATTAAGGTCTCTTCCAGACAGATTTGACTCCAAAATAAGCGCTATAGAAGAAGCAAAGGATCTAGATACCCTCAAAATGGATGAACTCCATGGAATTCTCACTGCCTATGAAATGAGGAAAGGTGGCCCAAGCTCCAAAGATGCAGCCTTCAAGGCCTCAAAGTCAAAGAAGGGGAAAGAAAGGAATGACTGTAGTGATGAGTCAAATGTGGAATCCGAATTGGCTCAATTTGTACGAAAGCTGAAGAGAGGATCTAAGCTTAAAGGCAAGTATCCTATTATCTGTTTTAAATGTAGTAAAATAGGTCATTATGCAGCAAGATGTCCTCATAACATGACAGTGATGATGAAGGAAATTCTAAAAGAATGGCACATAAAAAGAAAGGGTTCAATAAGAAAAAATTCTCCAAGCAAGATGAGTCTGATGAGGATGAGTTTATGGTCATCAAAAGAAATCAGATGAGGAAAGTGATCATGATGAAAGCCAAGAAACATTATTCATGGAACTCATAGATGATGATGACTGAGGGCTGCAAGGAAATGTAGATGAATTGTTAATAAGCGCCATTGAAGAAAATGAGAAACTACGGAACAAAATCATTTCTCTCAAGGTGGAAAACGAGGAAATAAGAATGAGAGAAGATCTCTTGGAAGCAAAGCTTAAAGAAAAAGAAGAGACTTGTGAAGAACATGAGGCCGAAATAGTGTCTCTGAAAAAGGAGTTGGAGCAAATTAAAAAGGGCTGTAAAAGCTCTCAAATACTTGAGACTATTCTAAAAAATCAAAAACCTCAACATGACAAGTCTAGAATAGGTTTCAAAGGAGAATCCTCAAGCACTAAGAATAGTGCGAAAAGCTATTCCGATGCACTTTCCTGCAATCCAAAAGATGAAAAGTACATTATCAAAAGTGCATCCCAGATCCCAAGAATGAAGAGAGAATTACTCCAAAGAAGAATGTGGAGTCGAATCATGGACACTACAGCAAATACAAACATGTACTCCACCAAGGGCCCATCGCAAATCCAAAGAACGAGGGAGGAGTAATTCCCAGGAAGGAAATCGACTCAAACCATGGTTGCTTCAACAGGTCCAAAACCATCTTTCTTGGACACTGCTTTCACTATAAAAACTTCATTCATCAAGCCAGACATTGTATGGCTCACAGAAGTGAAAAGACAAAGCTAAAGGACCGAATAATCAACTCATATGCCCCCAAAAAGCAAGGACAAATCAAAACCTTCAATTCATTTGATCCCTTGACCAAATTTGATCTAATTTGCTCTTTCTGCATCAATAATGGACACTATGAACAAGACTTCCCACTCAAAGGAAGAAAGACAAGTAGCAAGAACTCCAACATGGATAAATGCGGCCTGGCTGTATATGCTCAAAATAATGGAAACCATTGGTTTGTGGATAGTAGGTGCTCAGACACATGACAGGAGACAGAAGGAAGTTTGTCTTACTGAGCAAAAAGGAAGGGAATGCGTCCTTTGGAAGCAGATCTGGCAGAATTGCAGGAAAAGGAACAGTTACTCTGATCAATGGAGAAGGAAAAGCTCAAGATGCTCTGCTAGTTGATGGACTCAAACACAACCTCCTGAGTGCCAGCCAAATCTGTGATCAAGGACATAAAATTGTTTTCAGCACCAAAGACTGTGAAATAAGGAACTCTGCCTCAGGGGAACTTGTGGCAAAAGTGATGAGAACATCAGACAACATTTACATTCTGAACAAGATTCAAGAAAATAAATGCTACTTGAATCAGGCAGATGAGAGTTGGCTGTGGCACAAGCGACTTGGACATACAAGCTTCGAAAATATGATCAATATCAACAAGATCAAAGTTGTACGAGACATCCCAAGGCTGTTCAAACCAAATCAAGGAGTATGTGGTCCATGTCAACATGGAAAGTAGACCAGAACTAACCACAAGACAAAGGAGCTCTCTACATCGAAGCCCTTGGAGATCATCCATGCTGATGTGTGTGGGCCAACTAGAAATCAGGGACTCCAAGGAGAAAGGTACTTTGTGTTATTTGTTGATGATTATACTAGAATGATGTGGATATATTTTATAAAGTTTAAATCTGAAACTTTTGAGTATTTAAAAAATCTAAAAGCCCTTGTAGAAAATGAAAAAGATTCAAAAATTAAGTGCCTCAAAACAGACCGAGGGGGAGAATTCACATCAAATGAATTTAGTGAGTTCTGTAATATTCATGGAACTAAAAGGGAATTCTCTGCTGCCAGAAAACCTCAGCAAAATGGGATAGTTGAAAGAAGAAATCGAACAGTCCAAGAAATGGCAAGGACAATGTTATTAGCAGCAGACTTACAGCCTAGATTCTAGAGAGAAGCAGTAGGGACAGCTATCTATACATTGAATCGAACTCAATTAAGACCAAATTGTGAAAAAAATCCTTATGAGCTATGGAAAGGAAGACCTGCTTCGGTGAAGTACTTCAAGATCTTTGGAAGCAAGTGCTTCATAAAAATAAATGTGGCTCACCCGGAAAGTTTGATTCTCGGGTTGATGAAGGGATATTTCTTGGATACTCTACACGGAGCAAGGCTTACAAGTGCTACAATTATCAACTGAAAAAAATAGTGGAAAGCATTGATGTAAAGGTTGATGAAGATCTTCCAGAAAAGCAAATTGAAGAACATGAAGATGAATTTCTCATTGAAGAAGAAGAACCTAAAGAAGAAGAAATAGATGAGGAAGAAGAAGAAGAAGAAGAGGAAAGAGAACCACCTAATACCCCTTCAAAGATGAAGTATGTCCAGAGACATCATCTAGAAGAGAAGATCATTGGCGATAGAGATGAAAGTGTGTAGACCCGAAGAAGGATAACAATCACACCCAAGAGAAAATTCATTGCCCTCCTATCTATGATAGAACCAGAAACATTTGCAAAAGCAAGTAAGGATCCTCAATGGGTAAAAGCCGTGGAAGAAGAAATGTCCCAAATTGAGAAGAACAAGACATGGGAGTTGGTACCTCGTCCAAAGGACAAAAACATAATAGGAACCAAATGGGTGTTCAAAAATAAAATGAATGAGGAAGGACAAGTTATCAGAAACAAGGCAAGACTTGTCTGCAAAGGCTATTCACAAATTGAAGGAATTGACTTTGAAGAGATATTTGCACCAGTGGCCCGTATGGAAGCTATCAGGATGTTCTTGGCATTTGCTTGCTCAAAAGGATTCAAAATCTATCAAATGGACGTGAAATCAACATTTCTAAATGGGGAACTCAAGGAGGAAGTCTACATGGAGCAGCCAGAAGGTTTTGATATAACAGCAAGAAAGGACTTAGTTTGTAGTTGAAAAAGGCTTTATATGGGTTGAAACAAGCTCTTAGAGCTTGGTATGCAAGATTGGATCACTACCTACAACAACAAGGCTTCAAAAAGGGAGTGGTTGGAAGTAATCTATACATAAAGATAGATGAAAGTAAGTTACTAGTTGCTCTTGTTTATGTCGATGATTTGATTTTTGCTAGTAATAATGATGAAATGAGCCATGAATTTTCTCAAAGCATGTCAAAAGAGTTTGAGATGTCAATGATAGGAGAACTGTCCCACTTCCTTGGACTTCAAGTATCTCAAACCAGAGCAGGATTGTGTATATATCAAACCAAATATCTAAAAGACATGCTCAAAAAATATGGAATGGAGGACTATGCACCCATGAGCACACCTATGACCACAAACTGCAAACTGAGCAAAGATGATGACTCCCCTCTAGTAGATGCAACTCATTACAGGTCAATGATTGGAGCCCTTCTATACTTAACAGCTACAATACTAGACATAACGCATGCAGTAGGAATGGTGGGAAGATTTCAATCTGCTCCCAAACAATCCCACGTATTAGCTGTAAAAAGAATTCTCAGATACCTGAAAGGAACTTCTGATTTCAGTCTTTGGTACCCAAAGAGCTCAACACTCACTGTCACTGCATACATCGATGCTGATTGGGCTAGAAGTATAGATGATCAGAAAAGTACTAGTGGAAATGCGTTCTTCCTAGGAGACTGTTTAGTATCTTGGCTCAGTAAAAAAAGTCATCCATATCATTATCCACAGCCAAAACCGAGTATATTGCTACAGCAGACTGTTGTACTTAGATACTATGGATGAAGGAAGCTCTAAAAGATGTCCACATATGTATAGATCAACCGATTACCGTCTATTGTGACAACACAAGTGCTACCAGTCTCAGCAAAAATCTAGTGATGCACTCAAGAACCAAACACATACCAATCAAGTATCATTTCCTCCGTGAGCAAGTAGCTGAACAAAACATCGTCCTGGAATATATCAGGACTAAGGAGCAGATAGCTGATATTTTCACAAAACCTCTTCCTCAAGAAGCATTCGAACATCTGCTTCAAAAGATGGGGGTTATTTCTTTATCATCACTCAGGTTCATTCATAAAGATGTAGTAGGACAGGGGGAGCAATTTGACAGGGGGAGTCCATATGCATTCCTTTGCCATTGATGTCAAAGGGGGAGAGCAGAAGAATATTTCCATCAATAACAAAGGGGGAGATTGTTGGACATAGATTGTCATTGATGTCAATATGGCAATATTCAAGGAGCAAAAGGAGCTAAGAGGAGTAGAACAGAGGATGCGGACAGTCATCGCAGCAACAGAGGAACAAGCAGAGCTATAAGGAAGCAGATAGAGCCATCAGAGGAGCAATGGGTGCATTTATATTATTAGCAGCTATCGGGCCACAAAAGAATTATATGCATGAAGATACAGGCGGAGGAGCATATATGATACATATGTGTCTTTACACTATCGGAGGCACAAAACCTTATATATATATATATATAGATATAGATATATACACACATTTATACTATCAGGCCGTAAAACCCATGTATGCATGCTTTAACACTATCAGCGGATAGAAATCCCATATACATAGGCTTAACACTATCGGAGGCAGATTGCGGACTTGAAACTCTATACATGGGAGTGTTGAGTTGTATTGGGTCCGGCACATTGCATCGCTATGAGGGGTCTACGTTAACGTCGAGCCCCGACCCTGTGCGACTTTCGATCGCCGATAGCGAGTATTGCATCGACACTTCGAAAGTGGGAGCTACAATATGTCAAGCGGTCCATTGCGATCGTCGATAGCGATATCACATCGAACCACCGCTAGGGGCAACTCCCGATTGCGATGCATATCCAAGCGGACCCGTCGTACATTACAAATATGACTTAATCTATGATCGCATCTGTCGGATATCACAAGCCGTAAAGCCTTGCCACATTGGAAGCACCGATTGCGATAGGCTGTGGACTCGACATGCATATTAACTATGGTTTAATACCATATTGCATCTAGTCCATCAGAGCAGTGGAAGATCGGCCGTCAGCAATCGGCGGAGTCATGGGTTCGATATATAAAGGACCCCAGGGATTCACGAATCGCCGATTGTGATTTAAGCGCAGACTCGATACAGGAATAGGTGCGATTGTAATATTTCTTGAACTCTGCCTTTTAGTCCGTTTGACTGTTTTTTCTCATATTCTCTGTGTAATGGAATGTCTAGCTTGCGCGAGGTGTTTTAAGCCGAAAGGCCTTACAATGGCTGTTCTGACAATTTAGAAGGCTGAACATCAGTGAAAAGGGGTGAATCATGGCAATTATGATTGCGATCGGGACAAAACATCTCTGTTTAATTGAAAGAACTCTGTGTATGCCACAATCATTACCAAAAAGAGCATTGTTACAGTAAATGGGGAGGATGTGTTCTCCGTGGATTGTTTGGACCAGTCTAATGAATCTAAGTATACCCAGAAAGTCAATGAATTTGCACAGCACAGAGGAAGCCGCAGTGACGGAGGAGGAAGCCTAAGAGGCAGTGTAAGCGGAAACGAATGGACAGAGGCATGGGAATGTATAAAACAGTAAAAACAAAGAACTGTTTGGGCTGTTGTTGTGGTGAAGAACCAGAGTGTGAGGTTGCAGAAGCAACAGACACAGAAGAGGCAGCAGAAGCAGCGGAGGCTGTAGAGGCAACAGAAGCAGCAGAGGCAGGAGAGTAGGAGTGAGAGAACCTCAGTTGAATAGAGTGTAGCAGCATACCAATTTATACCAAGGTTGGGTTGGAGCCCAAGAGGTTGGAGCCTCAAAACTGAATGGGACTGAAGTCATTGGGGGTAGGTGCTCCTAAGTGCGGAACCACTGCAAAACAGAGTTGGTGCTCTGGAGGTTGGAGCCTCACTGAAGTCCAAGTTGGAGCTTGGCAACTATTCACAATCAGATATATACTTATATTGTATTTATTTCATTGCACTATCTTGAGGTTTAATAAAAGCATTAATTCCAACTTTTGATTTCTGTGTTCTGTGTATACATATACATATCTATATATGCTTTTGGCAATCACTGGAACAACTAAAAAAAAAATAAGAAATACTGGTTCACCCCCCTTCTCAGTATTTCCAACAGTGCAAGAGGCATAGGAGTGTTGCACCAGCACAGGATGACACAGAAAGGTGTGCAACGGTGCGAGATGCAGGGAGTTGTTGCAGCAGCGCCGAGGTTAGAAAGGGAGCACTTGTTAGCAGCAGAGGGAGCTTCAGCATCAGTGGCTGTCTCTAGCCCAACAGGGAGATCAGAGTTGGAAGATCAGTTACGTACTTCTCAGTAACTGAGTTGCAGTGCAGCAGTGGGCAGCACGATGCAGCATGATGAGAGGAGGTGCAGTGCGGATGCAGTGCTGGGAGAAAGGACCAACGGCAACACGGATGCAAGGGAGTTGTCGTACAGATGTAGCAGTGGCAGTCGCAGAACCATGGGTAGTAGTACAGGATGCAGCAGTGCAGAGGATGTTGGGCAAGAAATCCTAGCATCAGCATAGGTACCGATGCTGGATGATCAGAGTAATACTCAATGAGGAGTATTGCTAGAGCACAGTCCTCACTAAGAGGGAATGTTGATTTGGGGTAGCATCAGATGTGCTCTAGCCATGAAATTTCGTGGAGAAGTTGGGGCACATGAGATCTCCAATACCGAGAAGGGGTTTGGGCAGATTCTAAACAATTCAGGGGATATTAAAATAATTAATATTTTTAATGGAGTCCTAAGTCTAAATTTAGGGAAAATAAAATACTAATATGGATTAATATGAAACTGTGTTAGAATGGTCCAAAAGACATGGATCAAGCCAGGTCTAATCTTATCCGTTGATTAGGGACTTAATCTCGGTCGTTGATATGTCAACGAGAAAAGTATAAGAGGAGGCTTGAGGGTCACTTGGAGAATACAACAGAGTGATCAGTGATTTTGTTCTCTAGAGCGGAGTTTGCTAAGAGAAACAGAATTAGTGATCAGGAGATGCAGCTGAGGGGCAATTGAGTACACAGAGATAGAGAGGCAGAGATAGTACTGGGAGAGCAGCGTCGTAGCCAAGGAGAGTGACACAGAGGCAACCAGGGCTCACGCAGATGCAGCCGAGAGCTGCGTAGAGCCTCAGAGAGACAGCGTTGCTGATGCAGAGGGCCAGAGGGTTGACGCAAGGCATCCCATGGCTAACGCAGACCCATTCAGGGGACGCAGGGCTAGCGTGAGGCAGAGAGGGGCTGACACAGTCTAGAGAGATGCTGACGCTGGGTTTTCTAAAGCAAATTTGTGTTGAGTAGCTGTCAAAAGGATTATCCAAGGTTTCAGCTAGAAGATTTGTCAAAAACTGAGAGGTATTACTGCAAAGGAAATTCTCTATCGGGTAGGCCAGTTTTGGCACCCAGATTGTACTCTGATATTGCTTAATAAGAAAAACCTCACATAGCTGCATCAATTTTCCCACATTGGGTTTTTCCAAGGACATTGGTCCAAAATTAATGGTGTCAAATGGTGTGATTGTTTCTGTTTTCTTTAGTTGCTAATCTGTAATATGTTGAGCATGCACTAGTGTTTATTTTTAGTATTTACATTGTAAATAACTTGTTAAGGAAAATAACAAGTAGGTAAGGAATAAATCAAATAAAGTGCATGGAGGGTTTCTAACTAAGTAAACTTAGAAACTTCAACACTTCTGACTCTCGAAAGCAATGGGATGCCCATCCTGTGACAAAACTGCTCCAACTCCCACCCCGAATGCATCACACTCCATGGTGAAAGGCTGGGAAAAATCTAGAAGTGCCAAGACCGGGCAACTGCTCATCACCTTCTTAAGGCGATCAAAGGCAACTTGTGCTCCATCAGTCCATGCAAAAGCCTCTCTCTTGGTCAAATCGGTCAAGGGTGCTACCAGCTATGAGAACCCCTTGACAAACTTCCTGTAGTAGGTGCAAAAGCTCAAGAAACCCCTTAGCGCAGTCACATCTCATGGTACCAGCCAATCCTGGATGGCCCGTATCTTCTCCTCATTGACCTTCACCCCATCAATATCGATGATATGCCCTAGGTAGAGCATCTCTGTCAAGCCAAACTCGCACTTGGATAGTTTGGCATAAATTTGTTGCTCCTCTAGGGTGCATAGTACCTCCTCCAAGTGTTGGAGATGCTCCTTCCATGTCTGGCTGTAACTCGAAATGTCATCGAAGAAAAATATCACAAACCTCCTTAACTATCCCTGGAAGACATGGTTCATGCATGACTGGAAAGTGGCCGGAGTGTTGGTCAGCCCAAATGGCATAACCACGAATTCGAAGTGCCCATAGTGGCGCTGGAAAGATGTCTTAGGGATATCCTGATCCCTCACCCTGATCTAGTGATACCCTGAACGCAAATCGATCTTAGTGAAGTACTTGGCTCCTTTAAGCTCATCTATGTAGAGAATGGGGTATCGATTCTTCAATGTCTTCCAGTTGAGGGCCCGGTAGTGAATGCACATACGAAGGGTTCCATCCTTCTTCTTCACCAGTACTACTGAAGAAGCGAAGGGACTGGAAATTGGCCTGATATGGCCTAATGCCAAAATCTCCTTAATGGCCTTCTCTATCTCATCCTTATAGGCCTTGGGATGCCTATAAGGGGTGGTGATCACTACCTGCACACCCGACTCCAACTCAATAGTGTGCTCAAATCCCCTGTCTGGTGGTTGCCCTGGTGGAATGTCCTCAAACACAACTGCATATCTGTCTAGTAAAGCCTATATGTCTGGTGGTGGTGGCTCGGCCTATCCCCCAACCTCTGAAATCCTCAGCTCTACTGCCCATGCAATGTCCCCATGTTGCAGATCTTCCACCATCTTGTGGGCCGAGACTGTCTGAGGTGGATAGGACTGCATGCCTCTCAGAACTACCAGTTTTCCATCCGGCCCAATGAATTCCATCTCTAGCTTCCTCGAATGTGTCGCGACTCACCCAAGGGAGCACAACCACTCGACACCCATCACCACATTGGTGTCTGGCACATTGACCACAAAGATAGGATCCATCATTGAGTAGTTCCCCATAACTACTGTCAAGGCAGGCGCATATCGAGTGCACTTTATGGTACAGTCACTTGGTATTAGGACTGAAAAGCCCTCGAACTCAGTCGTGGTGAAGCCCCTCCTTTGAACCAATTGGGCATCTATGAAATTGTGGGTAGCCCCACTGTCAACTAGGACTGACACCCTCTGCCCTCGATGATGCCTATGATCCTCAATGTCAAAAATTTCGGAATCCCACATAAGGAAGCAAGGACTCCCCCAGTTGGGATAAGGGATGCCCCTCCCTATTGAGGTGGTGGTGGCGGCCCTCTATCTATCGGACTCTCACCATCTCCCACACCACACTCCTGCTCCACCTCGTCCTCCTGGTCACTGTTAGAAAAAACATCAATATAGTGTTCTCTACTAGCAGTGCACCGATGGCTTGGTGCCTAGGGCTCCCTGAATGTGAAGCACAACTTCCTCCTCCGAGGTTCTTTCATGTCTCATCACCTAGTTGCCCCCGCCCCCTGTGTCGTCCTTTGAGGTGGAGGTCTAGTCTCATGCCCCTTTTGTGGAAAAGGGATCCATGCAGGAAAAGGCGCTCTAGTCTTGGGGATGGCCCCTTATAGATCGTTGGTGCACAAAACTGTCGCCTGCAGCGTCGAGGGTCTGCGTGACTTCACCAGTCCACACAGGGGCTCAAGTAAGCCCTCAATGAAGGTGTACACCCTCCTAGCCTCTAATAGATACAAAACCATCACTGATACTCACAGAAACTCTGACATGTACTGCTTCCGGTTTCTTGTTTGGTGCAGTTGGGTCAGCTCTCTGAAATGGGTCTCTGGATCTCTCTGGTCAAAATGCTCCACCACCTTCCTGGTGAATTCCTCATAAGAAGCCACATTAGCATGCCCTAGGGTGGCCAAGCCATGAAACCACCAGTCATGGGCTTCCCCCTCCATGTGCAACGTGGCCATCTTGATGGCTTTCTGTTTTGTCATTCGATTGAGTCGAAAGTAGGGAAGTACATCCTCCCTATGGTCCTTTGCAGCTCATAGTTCTGGGTTCCCTGTCCTCCATAACCCTTGTTCTTCTCACTCTACTTGAGCTTGCAAAAATCTCTGAAAGAGAGTGCTTCCCTGGAGTCTGCATCCATAGACTTCCACTCTCTGAAATAGTCTCCCATCTGAATGGGGTCTATACCCCTTGCAGGTTCGATTTGTGCCACTGGTACAAAAAAAGGCAGTGTGGCACGAGTTAGCCCACTAGATGATGGGTGTTGCGCTGCTAGTGAGGGATGATCGAATGGTTGAGAGGCTTCAGAAGTTTCCCAAACAGAAACCCTCTAGGAGTGGTCCTCTCTCTGTTCTGCAGCTTTATCTCTTCCAGCATATCTTTCTGACCCTTGGGTAAGTCATTCAGGGCTCTCAAGAGGTTGTCAAAAGCCATCTCTTCCCTGCTCTTGGGTTCCACCATGTCCTCCTCTTTTACCACTGCTTTCCCTCTACCTTTCGTGTCTGGAGTAATCTTCAACTCTCTTTCTCTGCTCAGGTACCTATGCCTTCAATATGTGATGTTCTGCTCGTCCCCTTTTCTTATAGGAGACAATCCCCACAACTAAGCCAAGAACTAAGCATTGATACCACTGTAATATTCCTTAAATAGGAATGCAAGTGATATAAAGAAAATAATTTGTGCAGCAAAATATAAACATGAAATACACATTAAACACCCATGGAAATGTTGCAAATAAGGAACTGTTGAGCCATTTTATTACTTCTTTGAGGGAAAAATACAATGGCTAATAGAATGGTGCACCTGGGCTTGTCTCAATGGACAAGCATGACCAAACCCAGGTGAGAAAATGGCTGATCCAATGACTACTCCAACTGTTGCACCAATTTGCACTGAGCTGCCTAGAAAATTGCTTTTCTGCTAGGTTTGAATGGCTGAAAAGTCCACTTCTTGTGCTCAGAAAATTATAAGCTTTTAACCCCAAACTCCTTGGCCTAAACCCAAAAAAACCCACGAAGGAATTTAGCTAGTTTAGACTTTTGAAATTCAACTCCCTAGGAGCCCAACTTTAGCTGCAACTGGAAAACTCGACTTGTTGGAATCTACTTGTAAATCCTCCCGGAAATGGTCCCAAAGTGTTGGTTTGACCCCTACTATCAATCCCTTGACTTCCCGGATAGGGTTCCAGCCTATGGCACCTACTCCTAAGCTCCACAAAAATGTTGGACTGGCCCTCTGCGTTGTCCTCGAGCCCAGTAATTCAAACCGCTGGGATGCTGGCTCTGTTGGCTCTACAACTCACAATAAATGTACTTCTACTCTCCCAATCCTCTAACTCTCCCGACAAATGCCTGATCAATGATGGCTCCAACTCCTCCTGTGTATTCTCCAGCTAGCCAGAAATACACACTCCTTGTTTGTGGCTGAATAGTAGTGTTGTAACACACTCCTGGATCTCCTGAAATGATTATGGAATTGCCTCCCTAGGAAGGGCACGGAAGGTCCCCCGAAGGAAAGGTTGAATCTCCCACTTGAGAGATTCATGGCTAAACAGTCGGTTGACTCAGCTAAATAGCAGAGCAAACAATCAGGTAATTTCGATTTGCAAGATTTAAGAATCCCTCCAAATGAGAGCTTCCTCCTTTTAACTCTTTGGGCCTTCCTTGCCTCATGTGGCCCCCTCCATCCAGTTATTCGACTTCCCTCCAAGCCCTTTGAATGGCCTAGTTTGAATTCACATGTGGTTGGCCCCCACATTCCACTAGTAGCCAAATAAAGTCGAATTTCCTCCTAAGTCCCTAAGTCGAAAATGTTGGGTTCGTTTCCTTAGCCAAAATTATGTAGCAACACCATGTTACAAATGTATTTGAGAAGGGACATGACAGAATGGAAATTGTTACCGCTCATTCTAGCAGGGGTCCCATTGTCTCTCAGATTGTAAAGGCACTGCGACAACGACTTAGGTTGGGTTCGTTTCCTTAGCCAAAATTGTGTAGCAACACCATGTTACAAATGCATTTGAGAAGGGACATGACAGAATGGAAATTGTTATCGCTCATTCTAGTAGGGGTCCCATTGTCGCTCAAATTGTAAAGGCACTATGACAACGACTTAGGTCGGGGGCTGTCACTCTGGTCCCCAACCTCTCTATTCTAGTTGTCTCCCAACAAGCTATGGGGGGTAGTCCCTATGAAATGTGAAGATGAAGGACAAGTTGGCAACCAACAAGTCTGGGGGACACGATTGAATGGCCTACCTACTTGGTTAATTTTAGCAAGACTTAAAGATTAGATTAGATCTGAATGTAATACCAGTGCCTTATGGAGTCAACTTCTTGCTTTATACTAATTAGAGACCAAGTAACCAGATGAAGAATTGTTGCTTGAATGCTTAACTAACCTGAATGAAGGTCAAATTCCACCTTGGATAGCTCAGATGACGGAGATGATGATTGCATTAGATTTCTCTTTTCGAGAGGACCAAAATCGACCTAAAGATCCCTTATTTGGACAAGCGAAAGTTGGTTTTTGAATTTATTTATTCACTCATGTATATTGGGTTAGATCAGCCCTAAGCACATGTTAAATTGAACATGTCGTCCTCAACCCCATGTGGACCCTCATGAAAGCCTATAAATAGAAGAGACCTCAAGCTCATTTGGACACATTGATCAAGCCATCTTCTCTTCTCTTATTGTCTTGGTTCGCATAGGTCTGACGAAGGAAAGTTCGCGCAAGGGTCCAAAATCACAAGGGTGAAGCTCACACTAATCTAGGGTTTTCTAACTTCTGGATGCTAGCACAAAACTAGGCATTTTAGTCCTTGGACAGTGGCACAGAATTGGGCATTTTAGTCTCTAGACATTGGCACACAGTGGTCAAGGCAGTGTCCAAGAGCCCTAGACGCTAGCATAGAAGCCTATGGGAGAATCTAGGGTTTCAGAAGAAGATCTAGAGGTGTCAGTCCATGGACGCTCACATAGAGTGGTCCTGAGAGCATCCAGCTAATCCCAAACGCGGAAAAAATTACTTGAAGAGAGCGTCTAAGGGTTTGGAGCAGATTTGGGTGAGTCGGTGTCCAGACACACGCACAAAATGGTCTAGGGAGTGTCTAGGCTACCATAGACGCTGGCATATAGTTCACAGAGAGTGTCCAGGATTTCTATAGATGCTTGTACAACTCCTCCTCGTGTCCAGGACATAAAGATGGTTTATCAGTATGCAGCAGTGTTCAGGAGTGTTCATCTCAGTGACAATAGTATCCAGTGGTCGACTTCAGTCAATGACAACAACAGTCCTTAGAATCAGGGTTGTGGTTATAAGCATGATTAGATTTGTTTCATGGATATCCTAGTTGCTTTATTGCATAGATAAAGTTATGGATCATTGTACTCTCTTTTGCTAAATCATTTGATGACGATCTAAGAAGAAGAAGATTTGCAAGGGTTTTTCCCATAGTGGGTTTTTCCCTGGTCTTAGACCAATCTTGGTGTCTATATGTGTGTGCATGTTTTTCTTATATTGTTCCTTTATGTTCCGCTGCATTGATGATGATGATCTTGTTCTTTCTATATAATTGCATATGTTGATGAATAATGGTGTAGATCTGAATAATGTAATGATGATATGGGGTGAACTTAATGTATTAATAAAGAAATGCAATTATCAAAGCAAAGAACAATGTAGCGCTATTAAAAATTAACATGGTATCAGAGTTGGGCTGAAGAAAAGCCATGGAGATCACCCCGATGATGACACCGTTCATGGAAGCAAGAAGAGGATGGTGGAGACCTAAAATAATTCTAGGGTTTGAAGAAAACCCTAGGCAACTTGATTATGAGGGTTTGATGGATTCTATGAAGTTAGGGTTTGAGAGAAACTGTGTTTTATGGAAATGATATAAGATATGAAACCTAGTGTGGTCAATGTGAAGATGCTTAAGCACTTGTGGGAGATTTGATGAAGCCCTAGATGGGATAATCCCTAGCAGACCTGGTTGGATAATTGAAGGCAACATTGGTATATGGACCATGGACATTGATGGCTCTTGAAGTTTTGTTCAAGAGGGAGAGGATCACCTCCCATTAAAGATAAGTATTTCTTGACTAATGATGCCTCTTACTTTTGTTTAGACCTATGGATCTGATGATTATGTTTATGGCTTATACTTCCTGCATATGTATTTGAGTATATGGATGTTTCTAACCTTCTTGATGAGATAGATCCTTCTTGAGCATCATTCTAAATGCAAGAAGGATGGCTAGAGATAGAAAAGGTTAAAAGACACTATATGAAAAGATGACAAAGGGCTTCAAGCAGCCTATGTCTAATGAAAAAGGTATGCATGGTATGTTTCAACTATTGGCTCAGTAAGCCCTAAGGTATGATGAGAATGTCTCTTTCTTTGATGGCTCATACATGCATATGAAAGTGACTTGGATCTATGTTTCCTACGATGAAATGATGCACTTGGTGTTGAACATTTTGATCTTCTTGAATTCTATGAGGCTATCTAATATTGATACATTGATACACTTGATGATTGGCTAACATCCATCAGTTGGACATCTTGATCCTATAAAGAAGGCTAGCACCTTGACTCTAGTAAATGATATTCTTGATACTTGTCATGATGGATTTCATATAGAAGGATAGCTCATTGACTCCTATACATGAGTCAGCTAATAATGCTTGGGATAAGCTTGATGAAAGCATATGGAAAGAGAGATTGACACTCTCATTGTTTTGGTAAAATTCTATTGAATGACCCAACTTGATCTCATTGATCATGATAAGCATGGTAACCTTGACGTTAGAGGTATAACTATGAGATTGATATTTTAGATCTCTTACTTCTTGTGGTCATGTCTTGATGACATATGGATAAATCGAATGCCCTAACTTGATGAAGTGACTTGATAAAAATTGTTATTATGTTCATAATCTTTGAGATATGATGTTGCATCTATCTGCTGTTTTAAGTCTAAACTTTCAGGAAACATTGATGTCACAATGCTTATAACCATGATAGATATATACTTATGATCTAACAGATTTGTTGTTGCTTGACTCTAGTAGAGACAGGTTGATGACATGAATGAAGTAGATTCACAGTCAAAGGGAGAATCTCTTCTCAAGATTCTTACTCACACTACTATTTGCATTCTGTGTCGTTGAAGTATGATTTATGTGTATCTGAGGCTATTGAACTGCAACCAAGTAACAGATCTGAAGCCTATACAAAAATTACAGTTTCTATTCCAAAAGCAGGCACAAAACTAGGAGATTTCGTCCTTGGATTCACTCATGCTAAGGCTATGATAGCGTCCAGGAAGCTAAAGACGCTCCCATGCTAACCTTAAGGGAGTGTTTAGGGGTTTAACTACAGTTGACCATCATATGAAGCTTTTTGAAGCTTTCTGAACTCTGAATTTAGATGTCTCTGACATATTTTGCCACTATAATATGATTTCTGAAGTTGTTGGGTTAAATTGTTGATCACATTAAAATGAAGTATTGTGTTGATTTTTGTAGCATCAGATGTGTTCTAGCCACGAAACTTTGTAGAGAGGCTAGAATACATGTATTCTCCAAAACCCAGTAATTGTTTCTGGAAATTCCACCTAGAGATGACTTAATTAAAATAATTAACTTGTTTTTGTTGGTTCCTAAGTCCAAACTTGGGAAATCTAGTTAATTAAAGGGTATTAATTAAGTCATGGCATGAATCTTCTAGAAGAAGACGTGGATCAATTTCTAGTTAATCTTAGCCATTGATTATGTTTTAATCTTGGTCATTGAAGCTTCAACGAGAGATTATAAGAAGAAATTTGATGGGGGTTGGAGAACACACTCGAGGAGAAAGGAATTCGATATTGCTGGGAAATCGAACTCTAGAGTAGCAGTTGTGTGTTGTCGGAGGTGATTTAGTAGTTTCAAAGCAGTGAGAGAGGAGCAGGGATAGTAAGGTCAGAAGGAAGTTTTTCCAGTCCGGTGAGTGCATAGCAGAGAGACAGCGTACTCCACAAGGAGGCTGACGTAGTGCAGAGAGGCTGACGCAGTGCTTCAGAGGGAGATTTGTGTTTGCTAAGGAGAAGTCAAGACTCTGAGGCAAGTGCCAGAGTGGAAGCCCGAAGGCCAGAATATCGAGTATCCAGAGTAGTAGTTGATCAGTAGAGTGAGAGAGACGCTGGTCCGAGCTGGGTGATGCAAATCTACGTAGGCTGACGCAGAGGCAACAAGGAGCAGCTTATATTGAGCTAAAGTCAGTGTCCGATCACTAGTGGAGTGAGATTTTTCTCACTAGACTTCTATCAGTCATTTTCTCTGTATGGAAAGCTAGAATTGAGCTTCCATAGATTTGTACTCGGATTTACTACTACATAATAATCAAACCCTCAGCTGTTGCACCGGTTTTCACAAGTTGGGTTTTTCCGAGGACTTAATAACTGTGTATATGTGTGTGCATCTATTCTTCCAGTGTTTTTATTTCTTCTGCAGTATTTATTTTGTGCAGGCGGCAGTGTATGTATTTCAATATTTCTAGTAGAAAACTGCAAGTAATTTGTTTAAAGTAATTTAACAAATAGGAGAAATATCATCAGTTGTTGCAGTAGGACTCGGGTCACCGATGTTTCACATGGTATCAGAGAACAGATCATAAGTCAAAAAGCTCAGTAGCAGAAGAGGAGAAGGAGGTTCGAATTTTTGCGTAGGCAGCAATTCGAAACCCTAGAGGTAGCGCAGTCCTTGGGCTAGAGGGTCGAGATTTGAGGAAAGGTCTATTTCTCTAAGTGAGTCAACAAAGAAATTAGATTTTCCAGACCAAATCTTACCAAAGGCAGAAGGGAGCAACATTATTTTCCTTGGAGAGTAGATCTTCAGCTGGGACGCAGAATTTGCAGCAGTTTGCTAGTGCAAATAGCGTCAGGATGAAGGAAGAGCACACACTAAGGGAATTCTTTCCTCATGGGACTTCTAGCCAAGAAGTTCGAATTTTCCTAGCAAAGCAGCAGTAGTTGTGTGCAGAATTTCTCACTCTGGAAGAGAGTGGAATAGCTGGGTAGAAGAGGAGAAGAGGAGGAATTCAACATTTCTGGAGAGATGACATCAGTAGGGTTGAGAGATCAAGATTGGTTGGAAGGAGCCTCCAACTATGGGATTTGGAAGGCTAGAATTTCATGTCTTCTAGAAGAACATGATCTCAACACTTATATCAATAGTGTGGTAGTTGTACCCACAGATGCAGATCTGCTTAAGAAGTACAAAAAGGAGACGGAAAAAGCTAACAGGTTGATTCTCGATGGGGTTCGAGATCACGTGGTATCTCACATAACGAGCAAAGGCATTGCCCGACAAGTGTGGGAGGCACTAGCTACGTTGTACAAAGGGTCTTCCGAGCAACGAAAGATGTATCCTGAGGAGAAGCTGAGATGCACGAGAATGCAAAGGGGGAGCGTAAACACCCCTTCCTTACTAGGCTTCAGGATGTTCGGGACCAGTGGTCTTCAGTAGGGTCAACGCTGCAGCCTACATAATTGGTGCGGTTAGCTTTGAATAGCGTTTCCGAAGAATGGCAATTTTTTGTCCAAAGTATCCTGGGCAAAGAAAAACTGCCAAATTGGGATCGTATGTGGCCTGATCTGCAACAGGAGGAGATGAGGCAAGATCTGGTGAAGAGCACCATCAGTGGTAGTAGCAGCACTGGGATGAAGCAAGTGAAGGAAGAGGAGAATGCAGCCCTCGCATCACAGGGGCAGCAGGAGCAGCACAGGAGGAAGAAGGACATTTCCAAGGTGAAATGCTTCAGAGGTGGTGAGCTTGGCCACTACAATACTCAATGTCCTCTTAGAAAGAAGGACAAAGAAGGGAAGCAGGATCAACAGGCTGCATCCGCAGAGATCGACAGGCTATCCTCCAGATTAGAGGAAGAGTTTGCCATGATCACCGATGCCTCCACGAGTGGGGTGGGGTGCTTCAGTTTTGTAGCCCCCGAGAGCTACAGGATGGGCAATATTCTTCAAGAGGTCCACCTCTTGAATCAGAACCTTGCTACAGGAACCCATCGCACACAGTAGCAGGATGGGTCAATGGCAGGTGGTGCAGTCAGGTGCCAGAGTGATAGATGCAATAGCTAGTAGCAATCAGATACTGAGCAACGCAGACCAGAGTTCGCAGTAGTGCAGTTGGCACAGAGCAGAGTTAGCAGCAACACAAAGGCTTCAGTGACAACACATAGTCTAGCAACAGTTAGGACTCAGGTGGCAGATGCATCATACTGACCATAGTTGGTTCAGTATTTTGGATGCTTTTCTGTTGCAGTTGTTGCAGATGCAGCAACAACAATTGGAGAGGGTTGCAATGCAGATGCAATGTTGGTAGCAATTCAGCAGAGACAACAACAACGCTGATGCATCATTTATCAGAGTTGCGCAATAGTTGGTGAGCAGCAATAGCCAGACATCGGTAGCGTAACAGGAGGTGTTACAGACACAGGGTGTTTCTTCAATGGGTTGCAGCACTAGAACACATTCCTCACTAAGAGGGAGTGTTGATTTTTGTAGCATCAGATGTGATCTAGCCACAAAACTTTGTGGAGAGGCTAGAATACATGTATTCTCCAAAACACCAAAAATTGTTTCTAGAAATTCCACCTAGAGACAACTTCATTTAAAATAATTAACTTTTTCTTATTGGTTCCTAAGTCTAAACTTAGGAAATCTTGTTAATTAAATGGTATTAATTAAGTAATGGTGTGAATCTTCTAGAAGAAGACGTGGATTTGTGTGTGTTTATTTCACTCTTGTGCAGTATTTTGTTTCCACAGTATGTTATGTTGTGAAGGCTGCAGTAGATTTTATTTCGATGTTTACTGTGTAACACTGTAAATAACTTGATTAAGAAATTAACAAGTAGGAGAAATTTAATCAGTTGTTGCAGTAGGGAATCAGATCACCGATTTTTCACAAGGGCATGGAGTCGAATATTCAAATTACCCCACCTTTTGACCACAGTTTATGGATATGATTATGATCATACAAAATCACATCTCTCAACTAAAACAATATCTTTGATTTGCTCTTGCATGCTGTCCATCTGCTCATACACCTCCCCATTCACCAGATGATCTATATGTGCAAACCTAATCATACTATAAATGGGCTCGCTGAACTGTAGAACATACTTAACTTATCGCCAAACCAGAGTGCTCCCTAATACTCTCTAGAAGGGGCACGGAGCATGTTTTTTTTCAAGGGAGCATTCAAGAAGCACACTCCCTAGGGAATTTTCCAAATTCTCCCTCTGAGAGTGTGCTTCGGGAGAAAATCACTTGGGGAGAGTGAGGGGCTCTCCCCTGCAATGTAGATCTGGCAACCTGCTAATAATAAAAATATGGAAACTTGAACAGGAAACCTCAAAAAATAACACATGTTGTCCCCCTAGAATACTTGTCTCTGTTGATGTCCATTAAAATTCCATACAGTACAACTTTGGACAGTATATATTTCCATGTATGTACCGATATGTCTAAGGTACTCAAAAACGGTCAAAGTCAAATCCACTGCTGATGTGTCCATGAACTGTTCATGCAAAACTAGTGAAGAGGATTTAGGACAAGCCCAACTTGATCTCAAATTTACTCATGTATTGTTAGAACTTAGTACTAAACACTAATTCCTATACTGCATATGCAAAACCTAGATTAACTCCCTGAATGAGACCCATAATGACATTAAGTGTAATATTCCTAACCTGGAATATTCCTCAAAACCCCAACAAACTCCAACCAAATACGTGCAAATGATATAATAACCCAGAAGTGATAAAATAACAGTGGAATAGCATATAATAATGTAAACCGCAAATATAAGCAGATACACAAGAAATGCAGCAAGAAATGCTAATCCATTTTATTATAATTGAGCAATAAATGAGTACAAGAGGTGATTAGACATATGGCACCTCGACTTGCACAAGGCAAGTGAAGAAAAGCTCTCATAATAACAAGAAATGGCCTCTTTGCGTGCATGCTGCTGGAGAACTACTGTGTTGCTGCTGCTGCTAGGAAACAAATAATGATTTTCGATTGCTCCCCTCCTCTGAAAATACTGAAACTCTGGAATCGGGCTCTACTCAAGAAACCCAGAAAAACCCAGAAAGCTCTCATGGAATAGCCGACCCTTGAAAATCAACCCCCTTGGGGTTTTGCGCAATTCCTTAGTGCTTTGCGCTGCCACTGAAGGAAACGCCTCTAAACTCCGCCTGGAACTATGCAAAAAATCCTCCAATAGGCAAGGGCTGGTCCCCTGCTCAATTTCCCAGCATGAATCATCCTACAAAAACCCCAATCCAACACTGCTACCAGAAAGAACTACGTCCCTCTCCCAGTGCTACGCAGTCCTCCAAAACGCTGCTGAAACTGCTACTGGAATGCTGATAAAACTACTGCCGATATGCCAAGGAAATACCTTGCCCGAGCAGGCACTCAAAGTCCCCCGGGGCTAAGGGTGAGATCTCCAAACGGAGACACTCAATGCACTAAATAGTGTTGCAGACTAGCTAAACAGCCAGCATGCTCAGAAGTCGAAATGACTAGCTCAAAATGCACATAACTGAATGATCCAAAATGAGGGGGCTCCTATCTATTTTATAGCCTCTGACTCTCATAATCCCTAGGCTCACCTCCTCCTGCGTGATTCCCCTCTTGCCATGTGTTCTTTTCCTCCTGCGCAGTTCCTCCATGTGTCTGCATGGGCTCCATTTCTGCATCCCCCTTTGGCCCCCTTGGCTCCCCTTTAAGTCACAATGTTGTGCTACCTAGGAAGTGACTTTTTATTCTAAAGTGAGTGATGTCCCCCTTCCTCACTTTTTATTTACAAATAACTATAGAAGGCAAAAATTGAACAAAATTGAATATTCCAATTAGCCATAGCTAATTAGGAATATTACAGTCTCCCCCAGAAAAATGTTGCTTGTCCTCAAGCAACTAAAGTGATGGATGCTGTAAGATCTTCTCACTCTCCCAAGTGGCATCCTCATTTGGCAAATTCTTCCACCTCACAAAGAATTCCCGGACTGTCCTGCTCCGTAACTGCCTCTCCCTAGTGCCAATGATAGCCTCCGGCTGCAATACCAAATGCCCCTCATCATCCATGGGTGGTAGCTCATCCGTCACGGTCTCCTGCTGCCCCAATTCCTTCTTCAGGCATGATACATGAAAAATGTTATGAATCTTGCTTCCTTGGGGCAGCTCCAACTCATATGCAGCCTGTCCAATCCTGCGTATCACCCTGTATGGCCCATAAAAGCGGGGCTTGAGCTTCTCAGCCCCCTTCTGCTTCAGTGATGATTGTTGGTATGGTTGTAATCGTAGGTAGACCATGTCCCCTATCTCGAACTGCCTCTCCACCCGACCCCTGTCAGCATACAGCTTCTGTTGGTTCTGTGCTGTAGCCATGTTATCCTTGAGAGCTCAAAGGATATCCTGACTCTCTTGGATCCAAATCTTGGCTCTAGAAGCCCTGCTATCACCAAACATCACGTCGACAAAAGATAAAGGATGATACCCATAGAAGGCATAGAATGGTGACATACCAATGGACACGTGATGTGAAGTATTGTAGCAGTACTCCCCCAGATGCAGCCACTTCAGCCATGCTCGTTGCTGCCCACTAACATAGTTACGCAAGTAGCCCTCCAGCCACTTGTTAACTATCTCTGTCTACCTATCCGTCTATGGGTGATAGCTAGTACTCAGTGTCAACTCTATCCCCACTAATCGGAAAAGCTCCTACCAAAACCCGCCCATGAAACAGTTGTCCTTGTCACTGACGATGGTCTTAGGAAGACCATGTAGCCTGAAGATCTCCCTAAAGAACAGCTCGGCCACCTGTGCTGTTGTATAGTGTGCAGATATGGCAAATAAATGTGCGTACTTCGTCAGTCGATCAACGATGACAAAGATACAATCCTTGCCCTGTACCATGGGCAACCCTGTGATGAAACCCATCGAAATACTCTCCCATTTCCCCTCCGGAATGGGAAGAGGTTGCAATAATCCTGCGGGATGGCTCATCTCTCCCTTGTTCCTCTAGTGAACATAGCACTCCCAGATGTGTTGGATTACGTCCTCCTTGAGGCCCTTCCATGAGAACCTCTCCCTAACGGCACTGTAGGTTTTGGTAAAACCCTAATGTCCTGCCAATGGGGAATCATGTGATGCCCGGAGTATCTTCTTCTTGAGCAGAGACCCCTCAGTCAAGAAGATTCGGTCCCTGTAATAGATGATCTCATCGACCACCCTGTACCTGTCATCTACCACCTGCCCATCCAAAACCTCACATGCAAACCTGTCCTTGGAGTACTCTACTAAGAGTTGAGGCCTCCAATCGGTATCCAAGCTCATAAGAGACAGCGTGGCTAGTCTACGTGAAAGGGCATCTGCTACCACGTTGTTCTTACCCTCGACATACTCAATGTCAAAGTCATATGCTTGGATCTTGCTGATCCACTTCTACTGCCTCTCGTGTAGCTGCTTCTACTCCAAAAAGAACTTGAGGCTGTTGTGATTAGTCCTCACCCTGAACCTGTTACCCACCAAATACTACCGGTACTTAGCCAATGCATGCATGAATGCCAACATCTCCTTGTCGTATATAGAATACAACCTCTCATGCGGAAGCAGCTTCCGGCTCTCAAAGGCTATAGGGTGACTTCCCTGCATCAATACTGTGTCGATCCCCTCTCCCGACGCATCACACTCCAAGACAAATGGCTATGTAAAATCTGGCAACGCAAGCACTGGGCAACTGCTCATAACCTCCTTGAGCCTATCAAAGGCTCGCTGCGTTGTATCTGACCAACTGAATGCCCCCTTCTTCGTCAAATCTGTCAGGGGTGCAGCAAGCTATGAGAAACCTTTGACGAACTTCTGGTAGTAAGTGCAAATGCCAATGAATCCTCGAAGTTCCGTCACGTTTCTCGGCTCCGGCCATTCCCTGATGGCCCTGATCTTCTCCTCATGGACCCTCACTCTGTCCACCCCTATGATGTGTCCCAAATACAACATCTCCGTCAACCCAAACTCACACTTGGAGAGTTTGGCATAGAACTGTTGCTCCTGTAAGATATGCAAAATTGTCTCAATGTGCTGGAGATGCTCCTCCCAAGTCCTGTTGTAAATGAGAATATCATTGAAGAATACCAACACAAACTTCCTCAAATGACTACGAAAAATGTGATTCATGCAGGACTAAAATGTAGCTGGGGTGTTGGTTAGCCCAAAATGCATCACCAAGAACTCAAAGTGCCCATAGTGACACCTGAAGGCGGTCTTGGCAATATCCTGCTCCCTCACGCGAATCTGATGGTACCCAGATCTCAAATCAATCTTTGAGAAGAATCGTGCTCCCCTCAACTCGTCCATCAACTCATCGATCCTGGGTATAGGATACCTATTCTTCAAGGTCTTCTTGTTCAAGGCCCTGTAGTCAATGCACATCCTCAATGTACCGTCCCTCTTCTTCACCAACACCACAAAAGAAGCAAAAGGACTCGTGCTCGGACGAATGTGCCCAAGTGCCAGCAACTCCTGGATAGCCCGCTCAATCTCATCCCAATAGGCCTTAGGGTGTCTATAGGGGGTGGTGATCACTGCCTGTATGCCCTGCTCAAGCTCGATGGTGTACTCAAACCCCCGATCCGATGGCTGTCCTGGTGGAATCTCTCCAAACACTATGGCATACCGATCAAGGATGGACTGGATCTCTGGATGTACATTCTGCCCTGTAGTCCCTGCCTCTGATGCACGCAGTTCCACTGCCCACTCTATGTCTCCCTTCCGGAAGACTACCTCCATCTGATGAGCCGACACAGTCTGAGGCGGATATGTGTGCTGTCCCCATATCTTCTCATGCCTCCCTGTCTTCTCATCATCCCACTCCATCTCTAGGGTCTTCCAATCCGTCGTGACCTTCCCTAGAGTGATAAGCCACTGAACACCCAGTATCATGTTGGTGTCTGGGATATCGACCACGAAAAAGTGGTCAGTCAATGTGTAGGTGCCCATCGTCACTGAAAGCTCTGGAACATATCGAGCACACGTCATGGTCTGATCTCCTGGGACAAAGACTGAAAACCCATCGAAACTCTCTGTCTGAATACCTCTCTGCTCAAACATCTGTGCATCAATGAAGTTGTGGGTTGCCCCACTGTCAACCAAAACTGATACCCGCTGGCCACGTACTATCCCTCGTACGCATAGCGTCAGATATTTGGGAACTCCTCGCAATGCTGCAAGGGCCCCTCTGGTAGGTGCAAAAGATCCACCACCTGCTGCTGGTGGTGGAGGTGGCAAAGGTCCCTGTATGGCATGGCTATCTCCTGCCTCCACATCATCCTCGTCATCCTCTTCTCCACTACTCTCGGAGAAGACCTCAATAAAATGTGCTTTACCAGTAGCACATCTATGCCCTGGTGCCCACGACTCCTGACATGTGAAGCACAACCGCTTCTTCTTCAGCTCCCTCTTGACATCGTCCTCGATCTGCACTCGTCCTAGATTCCCCTTTGGAGGTGGAATCCTCACATCCTTCCCCTTAGACTGAAATGGTTGGCTTTGAGGGTAAGGTGTCTGGGTCCTAGGTAAGACATCCTGTAAGTCCCGAGTCCTGCTGATAGCATCCTGGAGTGTAGCTGGTTTAGTGGATCGGACTAAACCCCGAAGTGGCTCTATTAACCCCTCAACATACATATAGACCCTCCGTGCCGTGGATATGTCTGGCACCATCACGGAGACCCTCAAGAAATCTGCAATGTAGGTCTCTGGGCTCCCTGTCTGTTTGAGCCTCGTCAGCGCAATGAAATGTTGCTCTGGATCCCTTCGATCAAATCACTCCATCAGTCTCCTGGTAAACTCGACATATGTCGTCATTGTGGAATGCCCCAGTGCAACCATCCCATGAAACCACCAATCCTGGGCCTTGCCATCCAAATGCAATGTTGCCACCTTGATGGCCTCTGCCTCCGACATCTAGTTAAGTTGGAAATAAATGTCCAGCTTCTCCACCCAAGATTTTGCCGAACTGTTTAATGAGCCATCAAACGTAGGCAAGTGGAATCTACTCATTGCACGGTGGGTGTCGCCACATGGTAATGTCGATACCCTCTGTGATGGTCGCGAGGTCTGCTATCCCGCTGGAGCTGAACAAAATCTCTGAATGAGAGGGCTTCCCTGAACTCCTACCCATAGGCCTAGTACTCTGCAAAATAATCGCCCATATGCTCGGGCTCTGCCTCCTGCTGGGCTACGACCCCCATGTCTGCTCCTAAGAAAGTGGGCATGGTAGAGCGTGTAGGGGCATGTGAGGCCACCTGCTGCGCAGTATCACGCTGCTCTGGCAAGTGATGGGATGCACCTGATCCCTCACCAATTTGAAAGACTCGTGGGCTCTCATGCTGTCTGGCCTCTGCTACCATGAATCTTTGCCCCATCACCTCAATCCGCCTCAACAGATCCTCCACTGATTTGAGGAGCATATCCGCAAATCTCTTCCTGTCCTCGTTGGCCATTTGTTCTGCATCCACTACTGGCCCTCTCTGTTCTGCGTCTACCACAGGCTCCTCCTATTCTGCGTCCACCACAGGAACACATTCTCCCTCCCCGTAGGTATTCTCCAACCTACGTCCAGTGTCTCTATACCTCCTACCTCTATAACAAATGTAGGGTTTTTCCCGTGGTGTCATAGATTGCTAGCTCCACAGGCTGAGCCAGATCTATGCTCTGATACCACTGTAATATTCCTAACCCGAAATATTCCTCAAAACCCTAGCAAACTCCAACCAAATATGTGCAAATGATATAATAACCAAGAAGTGATAAAATAACAGTGGAACAACATATAATAATGTAAACTGGAAATATAAGAAGATACACAAGAAATGCAGCAAGAAATGCTAAGCCATTTTATTATACTTGAGCAATAAATGAGTATAAGAGGTGATCATACATATGGCACCTCGACTTGTACAAGGCAAGTGAAGAAAAGCTCTCAGAATAACAAGAAATGGCCTCTCTGCGTGGATGCTGCTGGAGAACCGTTGTGCTGCTGCCGCTACTACTAGGAAACAAATAATGATTTGGGGTTGCTCCCCTCCTTTGAAAATGCTAAAACTCTGGAATCGGGCTCTACTCAAGAAACCTAGAAAAACTCAGAAAGCTCTCCTAGAATAGCCAACCCTCGAAAATCACCCCCCTTGGGGTTCTACACAGTTCCTCAGTGCTCTGCGTTGCCACTGAAGGAAACCCCTCTAAACTCCGCCTGGAACTCTGCCAAAAATCCTCCAATAGGCAAGGGCTGGTCCCCTGCTCAATCTCCCAACATGAATCATCCTGCAAAAATCCCAATCCAATGCTGCTACCAGAGAGAACTACATCCCTCTCCCAGTGCTGCGCAGTCCTCCAAGACGCTGCTGAAACTGCTGCTGGAATATTGATAAAACTACTGGCGATATGCCAAGGAAATACCTTGGCCGAGCAGGCACTCAAAGTCCCCCGAGGCTAAGGGTGAGATCTCCGAACGGAGACACTCAATGCACTAAACAGTGCTGCAGACTAGCGAAATAGCCAGCATGCTCAAAAGTCGAAACGACTAGCTCAAAATGCACATAACTGAATGATCCAAAATGAGGGGTCTCCTATCGATTTTATAGCCTCTGCCTCTCACAATCCCTAGGCTCACCTCCTCTTGCGTGATTCCCCTCTTTCCACGTGTTCTTTTCCTCTTGCACAATTACTCCATGTGTCTGCATGGGCTCCATTTCTGCATCCCCCTTTGGCCCCCTTGGCTCCCCTTTAAGTCACAACGTTGTGCTACCTAGGAAGTGACTTTTTAATCTAAAGTAGGTTATGTCCCCCCTTCCTCACTTTTTATTCACAAATAACTATAGAAGGCAAAAATTGAACAAAATTGAATATTCCAATTAGCCATAGCTAATTAGGAATATTACATTAAGCAGGTTAGTATCCAAGGTCATCCCTATCAATGGCAATAAGAAACATACAAGAGCTACCCCCATGTGCACATCACTAGCAGGTGGCTTTTGCTATATTTGAGCAGTTTGTTGCTACCTTTCAAGCTGTAACTTGCAACTTAGAGCCTTACCAAGAAGTAATAACTAGGACCTCATAAGGGATTGCATATTAGTTCATCATTATCAATCTGTTCTATCCAAAGGATTTTGAATATTAAGTAAACAGAACAGATGAGAAAACAAATCTAAGTTCCCAGAATGCAAGATAAGAATATTAAATTAGAAACATATAACCTTTAATCTGGTACAGCCATCTTCTACAGCCCTTATTGTGGCACGACGCACATCCTCATAGAAATATTCTCGTATCTCTCTGGAATGTGGAATGTTGTTCAACTTTGTAGGAATTCCTTTCCAGTTACTCTGTTAATGAGTCCATAAATAAAACAAACCTACTGTTAGAACTTAGAATACATAGAGATGCTTATAGTCTACTTATTTTTCCTTTGAATGAATTATCTTCTCAAAGATGTCTTATTCTTCAGAAGGCTGTTTCCTGAGAAAATAATATAAAATTACAATAGAGGACTACAATACTGAAAATATATAAAAATAAATTTATCATACCTTGCTTCTAAATCTGTCATTATTCATAGATCCGTCTTTGGCTGGAAGCAAATGATCTACAAAATGAAGCAAATAAAAATGAGGAATCTAGAACATACACAACAGTAAATATAAATACAACTGACCCAGTGCACTTATTACGAGAATGTCAGCAGTGCAAAATGAGATTTGCGATGTCTTGTGAACTCATTAACTGTCCCATGAAAAAAATATTTCATGATCTTTCTATATGTCTCCAAAAGAGAATTTCATGAATATAAATTATAAATTAGTAAAACATTATTATAAAGCACCTGCACGTGCCAATTCCAGGACCTGCTAAGGTTACTATATAAGGGGTTTCTTATCACATCATTTGTCAAATCAAATGACTGTTTTGAGTACTCTTATTATACTGTGGAAAATCACATGGTCTTGGCCCACTAATCTTTGGTCCATGCCTTGTGATATATAGAAAATTATAATGAAAGGATAATGAAGCATTTAACCACCTCAAGGTGGGAAGATACTGAAAGATTACTTCATCCCATCACAACCAATAAATAATAAATTCTATTAGACACTAAAAGGTGGTAACAAAGTTTAAGTTATTTCTACCCCAACATAGCATAATAATAAAAAATCTGGTTTCCATTTGAAGGTGTGAACCATAGTTTTAAAAACGGGAACCGGTGACCGGACCGGTCCACCTAATAAACCGGGTTTCAAACCAGAACTAGTCAAACCGGGACTGGTCAGGTCTAAATAAACCGATTTTAAAAAATACATTAAATAATTATTTTTTAATGAAAAAAACTAATTTTAAGATTTAAAACCATGATTCCAAGCCAATAGAAACAAAATATGCAAAGTTTGCTCATTTATATACCATGTAAAGGTGAATATATCAAAATGGCACCGATTGCAATACATATCATCGACAAAATGCATAAGCAATGAGGTTCTAATTGGCCTATAAAGTCCAAAAAATGAAATAAGTGGGTGCAATTGGCTAATCTGAGTGGTGGTATTCATTTCTTCCTTGTTAGCAAATTTCAATTATTTGAGTTATCTCACTGGTTCCTAGACATTGTTTCCTAGAGTAAAAGAATACTTTAGCCAAAGGTACATGACATTGCAATGTTTCAATGACCTATCCTGTGTTGCAAGTACAAGTCATTCAACATTTCTCATTTGCCTATTAGAGTGATCTATTTTGTTCCCAGAATTGTGATTTCATCATCTTGCAGAATTAAACTACTAATACTTTTGAGCAGAACCTTTGGAGGAGAATTGCTGGCCTATTGCATTTTTCTACTCAGAAAATCCCTTGAC
Organism: Pinus taeda; assembly: GCA_000404065.3. Lineage (NCBI taxonomy): Eukaryota > Viridiplantae > Streptophyta > Pinopsida > Pinales > Pinaceae > Pinus > Pinus taeda. The sequence goes on along the minus strand of APFE030946086.1, from coordinate 50,209 downwards.
ATTCCAATCAATGGTATAAGGTGACTGTCTAGCTTTCATTGCAAGACTCTTCATCACTGGATTTCAAGCTCCTCTTACAGCAAAGACCTGGCATTCTTATCGTCTATTGTATTTGAAGATCTTGCTCCTTAGGCCAAGAAATTTCCTACTGTCATTATCTTGCTGGAAGGTTGTAAGTCATCAATAGTCCGAAACCTGACCCTTGAAGCATATTTGGACCGTCTTAAGTGGATCTGTTTTTGACAGGTTATCACCTTGTAGTGAAGTTCCTTGAAAAAGAGCCTTCCTCCTTTGACTAGAGGGTAATATCATTAATAAAAAAGTGTTCATTTCTCTAATTGCATTGCACTCTAATTGCATTTCTAACTTGCATTGGCCTTGGTAGCTAGTGGGACGGTTTAGGATGGAACTGGCCGGTTTGACCATAAACCAACTGGTTAGGACCGGTTTTTCTAAATTTTCGGCGAAGGGAGGGGTCCAACCGGGGTTCTCTGTCGGCTTGACCCGATTGGCTAGCGAACCGGCTGGTTTGACCGATTACCGGTTCAAAACGGTCGGTTCCATCCTAAACCGACCGGTTTTCAAAACACTGTGAACCCACTAACACGTGTTTCTACTTTAGCTCAATGATAAAACCAAGAATCAGTAGTGTTACTGTTACCCACCAAAAGGAGTCACCCCATAAAAGGAATTTTTTCTCCTATATTTGATAGCCAACTAGCCAGACAGACATCCAACAGCCCCTGCCAGCCAACATTAGATGATGATATGCCATGTGCCTCCACTATTTGCATCAGCCATATGCTTCTCACCATCTAGCATTGACACTTGGATGAGGGTAGGTTGTTGCTCAAAAGGTACTTTGATCATTTTACAATTGAGTGCTTATACTTGTTTGTTTTGGGCATTTAGTATGGATGATGGGGTGATCCGAAAGATTGACAAACCTTGACAGTAATTTTCTTCTCTCAGCTTACTAGGGGAGGTTAACCTTTGACCCTAGTCTAGTGGGGCCTCCCATAAAGACCCTTTGGATTATAGGAGAGGCACTACTTAAAAAACCATGATTGAGATAGTGTGTCCCAATTCCCATATACCATACTTAGCACATTGGATCTTATACGTAACTAGCAGGTGGTTTCATCATGGGCTGGGCAACTTAATTGGGGCCCAAGCCCACCAAAGGACCATCTTGACACCCCCATTGGAAGCGTTGAGAGCCATGCAACTCCCATCATGTGCAGAGCATCATTTCACACCATGGGCATCTTCAGCACCCACAGTAGTTTGCTAATTACCCATATTTATTCACCAGATGATGCACTTGGGCTAGTGTGCCAGGTGCCTGTTGACCACTCTGTGTCAACGACCCCATAACAGTACACACCTTCTTTTGCAAAAGGGATCTATCATGTTCAAGTCTTCGCATCATTCAAATTTCATCATCTTTCGGCAGTTTGTTAAAGATGTAAACCCATTTTTCATGGCCATAATGTAAATGACCTTAGTAAGACCATCATGTATGTAACAACCTAGGTAAGCATAGTATTTTGGTGACAATTTCTACCCTAAGAGGTTTTTTGTCTCACTGATTTATCTGTGTTTCTAGGCACAAATGATCAACAAAGTTTTTCCCTCCAACCTCACCACAAAGCTACAGTGGATTTTGTCGTCAAGATATTAAGTGAGTCCTAGTGTTTTTTATCAAGTCCTTGTAAAATTAATTTGAAAATAATCCTAGATAATTGGCTAGATTCTTTTATTACAAATTACTTAGTCTTCTAGATCATATTTTGAGTCGCGGAATTGGGTAGATATTTGAGAGTCTATAACGAATGGGTGTTCCCCTTCACATATTAAATTGTAAAATCTTCATGTAAACAATATTTAGTGCATGGTCCCTCATAATTAGACACCATGGTTAAATATTTGAGGGTTGGAAAACTTATTAATCCCCTCATAAGTCAATTAATTAAATTTTCTAGCAAAATTAAATTAAAATCTAAAGCCAAAAATTTAATTAATTTTGTGTCCTAGGTAAAATTAAATTCTCCAAAGGTAAAATTTGTGGGTTTCAAGGAAATTAATTTTTGGAGGTCCCTAGCCAAGGGAATATTGAAGAAATCAAGAAATTTTTGACCCTTTAGCCTTGGTGGTTAAGTCAAAGTCAATTTTTTGAGGAAATTAACTCAAAATAATTAATTTTGAGTAAATTAAAAATCACTTAAATGAAAAACTCGATTTTTTCTCAAAAAATAAATAATTTCTACGGTGATGATTAAAGGTTAATTAAAATCTTTATAAACGGTCAAGATTAATTTGACAGGGATCAAGTCAACTAACCGTTGGAGAATTTATCTATAAATTAGAAGTCGTTGTCAATCTATTCTATCCAATCATTGAATCGTGTACTAAGCTTTTGAAGCTCTTGTAAACTTTTTTTTGGAATAATACAACGCAAAGTCTTTGGGGTCTTACATGATGGCAATGTTCCTCTCTGGTATCTTATGGTAACATGTGTTTAAATTTTTTGTTGATCTTATTTATAAGATGTTGGTTAATAGCTCTTGTAGATCAATTTATTGCACAAGCATCTTGGCTAAATTGTTGGGTTTTAAGATAACATTAATTTTTTTTATTTGATTGGCAGATATTGTTGATTTGGGGTAGCATCAGATGTGCTTTGTGAAAATTCTATCATTGCAACATCTTATTTACTTTTCCTACTTATTTCCAATAAGTTATTTATGAGATTCCTTCAATAAACATTAAAATCAATTCTGCTGCAGCTATCACACCATAATAAAGAAACAAACACATGCACAAGAATCAACACATCGACACAGATATTTTGGACAACAGTCCTCGAAAAAACCCAATGTGGGAAAACCGATGCAGCAAGGGAGGATTTTATTATTCAGCAATTCTTCAATACAACAGGGTGCCAAATTGGCTTACCCAACAAAGAGAAAAATTCTCCAACACTTCTCCCAGTCCCAGCGTCAACCTAGTTGACCTCTACGTAGCTCCTAGACACTTTGCGTCAACCCCTGCTTGTCTGCGTCAGCCCTTGCTAGTTTGCATCAGCCCTAGACCCCTCTGAGTCACCCACGCAAGCCCTCTAGTGGCTGCGCAGTCTCCTACTGCCTCTGCGTCTGCCTGAAAGGCACTGCGTCTACCTTTGCGCTAGTCTTCTGTTGCTGATCCTGACTCTCTGTTCCGTACTTGTTGCCTCCTGCTGCTCTCCAGACCACTAATTTGAATTTCTCAGCTAACCCCACTCTAGAAATCGAACTGACTAGTCTCCCTTAGTGTGTTCTCCAAGTGACCCTCAAGCCTCCTCTTATACTTCTCTCGTTGAAAATTCAATGATCGAGATTAAGTCCCTAATCAATGGCTAAGATTAGATTTGGATTGATCCATGACTTTTGGACCATTCTAACTCAGTTTTATATTAATTCATATTAATATTTTATTTTCCCTAAGTTTAGACTTAGGGACTCCAATAAAAATATTACTTATTTTAATATCTCCCAAACTAGTTAGATTCTGCCCAAACCATTTATGGGTCTTGGAGATCTCATGTGCTTTAGCCTCTCTGCCAATTTTCATGGCTAGAGCACATCTGATGCTACCCCAAATCAACATTCCCTCATAGCGAGGACTGTGCTCTAATAATACTCCTCACTTAGTATCATCCTGATCATCCAGCATCGGTCCCTGTGTTGATGCTAAGCTTCCTTGCCCAACATCTTTTGCACTGTTGCATCATGTATTGTTGCCCATAGCTCCACTAGTGCCACTTTTGCATCTATATGGCAGCTCCCTCTGCATCTGTGTTGCTACTGGTCCTTTTCTCCCAACACTGCATCCGCACTGCAACTCCCACTGCATCTGTGCTACTATAACCCTCGTTTCTGCTATTGAAACGAGTTCTTTATCATTCCCATCTTTTCTTGAAGTAATCAAACTTTGTCCTTCCAAGGGCCTCGGTGAGGATGCTCGCCACCTGTTCTCCTGTAGGAGTGTAGCTCAACTACACAACTCCTCGTTGGACACAATCTCTAACAAAGTGACACTGGATATCAATATGCTTTGACTGATCATGAAACACTGGATTCTCAGAGAGCTTGATGCAAGTCTGATTATCGCACATGATCCTGGTCAGCTCCATTTTCCTTCTGAATAGGTTCACAAACAGTTTTCTAAGCCATATGGCCTCACACGAATCTGTTCTCGCCACCATATATTTTGCCTCAGATGAGCTTAGAGCCCGGATTTTTTTTTCCTACTGCACTAGGAAGTCATTCTTGATCTAATGTTCAAATAGTACCCAGAGGTACTTTTCCGATCCACTAAACTTCCTGCCCAATCTGCATCAGTAAATCCACTCAATCTGATATCCTTACCCTTGGTGTACAAGAGTCCATAATCGACTATTACCTGTAAATATCTGAGAATGTGTTTGGTTGTTTCCCAGTGCGCCCTCTTCGATTCCACCATGAACTGACTGAGGGTGTTGACAGCATAGCAAATGTCTGGCCTGGTATTGACCAAATACATCAGGGACCCTGTGAGTTGCCTGTATAGGGTGGGATCAACATCCTTGTCTTCTGATGCACCAATCTTCTCCAGTTGGTGATCATTGGAGTAGCCATGGGTCTACAATCCTCCATCCTGAATCTTTTCAGGATTTTTTTAGCATACCTCCCTTGCCCAAGGAAGATCTCTCCCTTCTGCTCCCAAACTGCCAACCCTAGGAAGTAATGCATTAGTCCCAAATCCTTCATATCGAATTCTGTGGCTAGATTCTTCTTGCAGTCCCTAATGAGCCTGGATGATTCAGTCAAAAAGAGATCATCCACATACAATACTAAGATTAGCGGCTCATTCTCTACAACCAGATAGTAGAGATTTGGATCCGCGTCACTCTTGACAAACCCCATCTTCAGCAAGTAGCCATCGATTCGACAATATAATGCTCTAGGTGCCTATTTCAGCCCATACAAGGCTTTCTTCAATCTGCATACATGAGACTTCTTCTCATGTGTCTCAAAGCCCTCTAGTTGTTCAATGTATACCTCTTCTTCTATTACCCCATTCAGAAAAGTCGTTTTGACATCTATCTGATAAATCTCCCACCCCATCTGAGCTGCAAGAGATATCACGGTCCTAATAAATGTATACTTGGCTACCGAGGCGAAGGTCTCCTCATAGTCAATTCCTTCCTTTTGAGCATACCCCTTAGCCACAAACCTGGCCTTGAATTTCTCAACACTACCGTCTACAGCGTATTTGATCTTGTAGATCCATCTCAAACCTACCACTGATCTGTCTTGAGGCCTTGGCACTACCTCCCAAACATCATTCACCATTATGGAGTTGTACTCCTCCACTATCGCATCTAGCCAAACCTAATGTTCAACTGCCTCTTGGAAACTGGCAGTCTCCCCATCCTGAGCTACAAATGCCTGATATCTATCTAGTTGTTTTCGCTCCCTCTTATTGTTTCTTGGCGCACCGATGAAGTCCTCTGCATTTCGTAGAATCTGACGAAGTTCCTTGCTAGTTCTTCCTCTGCCAACAGGTGCTTCTGTTAGCAGCTTAGCTCCTCCTCATCCTATGAATCTTCCTAATCCAAGGAAGAATTCTTTACTTTTGTTGGTTGAAGAGGTTTAACCAACGACTCTTCTTTTGACTGATCCTCAAAAGGCATCTCACGAGATTTTCTGAAAGCCTTGTCCTCCATGAACTTTACATCTCGTCAAACCACTACCTTCTTGCTCCCTAGAAGATAGATTTTGTATGTCTTAGCATTCTCGCTAAATCCCACTAGATATCCCTTTTCCGCAATTTGATCCATCTTTTTCCTCTTTTCCTCGAGTATGCGGCAATATGCTAAACTCCCAAATATCCTGAAATGACTGACTTCAGGCGTCTTCCGTGTGAAAGCTTTCTCTGGAGTAATCTTGCCCAACGCCCGATGAGGAGTCCTATTCTAAACATAGACTATTGTGTTGCATGCTTCTGCCCACAGGAATTTTTTCATATCCTGATCATACATCATGGCCCTAGCTGCTTCTACAATAGTCCTGTTCTTCCTTTCTAATACTCCATTTTGCTTCGGATTGTATGGAGTTGTCCACTCTCTTATGATGCCATCCTTAACGCAAAAATCAATGAAGTACTTATCGACATATTCTCCACCATTATCTGAGTGCAAAACTTTTATTTTCTTCCCAGCCAACTTCTCTCCTCCAGAGCCTTGAACTCTTTGAATTGACAGACAACCTCAACCTTGGTTTTCAAAAAATAAATCCAAGTTTTCCTTGAGTGGTCATCAATGAAGGTAAGGAAATACTTGGCACCAGTAAGAGCTTTGGTGGACATAGGTCCGCAAATATCTGAGTGTATCCATCCTAGTACACTCTTGTCCCTGTGTTTACTCCTAGGAAATGTAGCCTAGGCATACTTTCCTAGAGCACATCCTCTGCATACATCATCTCGTTCCGTACTAAGATCTGGAACTCCTGTTACAGTGCTCCGGAGAATTCTCAGAGCCCCATGGTGCAAATGTCCCATTCTTCTGTGCCATAGTTCGTTCAAGTCCTTGTCTCCATGCTACTTATTAGTGCCATTGGAGATTCTAGCTGTAATCTGTACAACCTGTTACTTTTGACCCCAATCTGCACTTTCTTTTTCCAGCTTGGGTCTTTGATATATACCTTCTCCTTGATGAAGTAGACATCATAGCCCTTGCCTTGAAGTTGCAACACGGAAAGTAAGTTCATCCCCAATCCTAGACCCTGGTACATGCAGCACATTTGTAGCACAGAACCATTCTCCCCATTCTATTTGTAAAACTATGGTACCCTTCCCTACTGGAGTACACTTTGCCTTGTTCCCATAGTGATCTGAAAGTTCATCTTCTCTTCTCAACACTCTAAGAAACATTCCCTGATTCCCGTCATATGCCAAGAGGCTCCACTGTCTATCTACCATATTTCTAATGATGCAAAACTAATCATACAAGCCACTTCTTCTTCCATCCTAGAAGCCAACATGAAGAAATCGAGATCTCTTGTACAATTTTCTGAAAATCTGTGCGAGTCCCCTGACGTGGATGCCTCTGCATCATGGTCTCAACCCATAACTGATTTTCCCTTCCTGTCTCTGATTACTCGCTCTGATACCATGTGAAAATTCTATCACTGCAACATCTGATTTACTTTTCCTACTTATTTCCAATAAGTTATTTATGAAATTCCTTCAATAAACATTAAAATAAATTCTTCTACAGATATCACACCATAATACAGAAACAAACACATGCACAAGAATCAACACATCGACACATATATTTTGGATAACAGTCCCGGAAAAACCCAATGTGGGAAAATCGATGCAGCAAGGGAGGATTTTATTATTCAGAAATTCTTTAGTACAACAGGGTGCCAAACTGGCTTACCCAAAAGAGAGAAAAAGTCTCCAGCACTTCTCCTAGTACTAGCGTCATCCTGGTTGACCTCTGTGTAGCTCCCAGACACTCGACATCAGCCCCTGCTTGTCTGCGTCAGCCCTGGACCTCTCTGCATCACCCACACATGCCCTCTAGTGACTGCACAGTCTCCTGTTGCCTCTGCGTCTGCCTGAAAGGCCCTGTGTCTGCTTCTCCTACCTCTGTGTTGGTCTTCTGTTGTTGATCCTGACTCTCTGTTTTGTACTTTCTACCTCCTACTACTCTCTAGACAACTAGTTCGAATTTCTCAGCTAACCCCACTCCAGAAATCGAACTGACTAGTCTCCCTCAATGTGTTCTCCAAGTGACCCTCAAGCCTCCTCTTATACTTTTCTCATTGACAATTCAACGGCCAAGGTTAAGTCCCTAATCAACGGCTAAGATTAGATTTGGCTTGATCCATGACTTTTGGACCTTTCTAACTTAGTTTTATATTAATTCATATTAATATTTTATTTTCCTTAAGTTTAAACTTAAGGACTCCATTAAAAATATTAATTATTTTAATATCTCCCAAACTGGTTAGATTATGCCCAAACCATTTTTGGGTCTTGGATATCTCATGTGCTTTAGCCTCTCCAACAATTTTCGTGGAGAACACGTCTAATGCTACCCCAAATCAACATTCTTTAGGCCTCAAATTTTGCAAGGAGGCTTGGGCACATGTAATCCAAAGAACCCAGATGTAATATCCCTAACCCGGAATATTCCTCAAACCCCAGCAAAAACTCCAACAAATATGTGCAAATGATATAATAACCCAGAAATGACAAAATAACAGTGGCACAGCATATAATAATGTAAACAAGAAATATAAGCAGATACTCAAGAAATGCAGCGATAAATGCTAAGCCATTTTATTATAATGAGCAATAAAATGAGTACAAGAGGTGAGCAGACAGATGGCACCTCGACTTGCACAAGGCAAGTGAAAAAATACTTTCAAAATAACAAGGAATGGCCTCTCTACGTGGATGTTGCTGGAGAACTGCCATGCTGCTGCTGCTGCTAGAAAACAAATAATGATTTGGGGCTACTCCCCTCCTCGAAAAATGTTGAAACTCTGGAATCGGGCTCTACTCCAAAAACCTAGAAAAACCCAGAAAGCTTTCCTGGAATAGCCGACCCCCGAAAATCACCCCCTTGGGGATCTGCGCAGTCCCTCAATGCTCTGCGCTGCCACTGAAGAAACCCCTCCAGAACGCTGCCTGAAACCCCGCAAAAATCCTCCAATATGCAAGGGCTAGCCCCTTGCTCAATCACCCAGCATAAATCCTCCTGCAAAAACCCCAATCCAACACTACTACCAGAAAGAACTACATCCCTCTCCCACTGCTGCGCAGTCCTCCAAAACGCTGTTGGAACTGCTACTGAAATGCTGATGAAACTATTGCTGAAATGCCAATGGAAATACCTTGCCCGAGCAGGCACTCGAAGTCCCCCGGGGCTAAGGGTGAGATCTCCGAACGAAGACACTCAATGCACTAAACAATGCTGCAGACCAGCTAAATAGCCAGCGTGCTCAGAAGTCGAAATGACTAGCTCAAATGCATATAACATAAATGAATGATCAAAATGAGGGGGCTCCTCTCTCTTTTATAACCTTTGCCTCTCTCAATCCCAAGGCTCACCTCTTCCTGCGTGGTTCCCCTCTTGCCACGTGATCCTTCCCTCCCGCGCAGTCTCTCCATGTGTCTGCGTGGGCTCCATTTCTGCGTCCCCCTTTGGCCCCCTTGGCTCCCCTTTAAGTCACAACATTGTGCTACTAGGAAGTGACTTTTTATTCTAAAAGTGAGTTATGTCCCCCGTCCTCACTTTTTATTTACAAATAACTATAGAAGCCAAAAGCTGAACAAAATCGAATATTCCAATTAGCCATGGTTAATTAGGAATATTACACCAGAAACCGTTTTGGGAAATTCCACTGAGAAATGATTTTATTTAAATAATTAATATTTTTAATGGAGTTCCTAAGTCTAAACTTAGGAAAATTAAAATATTAATGGGTATTAATCTAATTGTGGGTGTAACTTTTAGACAAAGACGAAGATCAAGTCAAAATGATCTGAGCCTTAGATTAGGAGTTAATCTAGGCCGTTGGTTGTCCAACGGGAAGATAGAAGAAGGGGCTTGAGAGTCATTTGGAAAATACACCAAGAGAGATCAAGAAATAAATTTTCTGAAGTGAGAAGTTTTCAGGAGGAAAATTCAATTGCAGTTGACGGGTAATGATAGCTTTCGAGGAGAGATATTTTCTCAGTCAGAGAATCATCAGCAGAGAGAGGCAAAAGGTGATCCAGTAGCCCAAACGCAGAGGCTAACACCGGGCCACGTAGAGGCAACATAGAGGGTTAGAGAAAGTCCAAGATTTTGCTGAGGAGAGTTAGTTTCAGAAGTTGGGAGCTGGGGTGTGAGACCAGGAGGCTGAGAGCATAGACTTCAGGCAGCAAATCAATCAGCAGACTGAGTGATGCAGAGCCTAGAGAGGTTGACGCAGAGCCTGCGCGAGGACTGCGCAGAGCAGCGTAGGACCTTCTAGAGGCCATTCATTCAGTATTCAGATCAGCCAGGATTTTCTCAAAGATTGTGTGAGGTAATCTCGCAAATCTTTCTCCCATTATTTCTCTTTGTAACTGAATAACCCTGTGAGGTATTCAAAGATGTATTCAGAATTTGCTACTGCTTAATAATAATAAACCCAAGCATCATTTTCTATAATCCAATTTCATCCCATGATTCATACTAGAATGCCAAAAATATTAAATGAAAGCACTTGTATGAAAAATAGGTTAATGTGCCTCACAATAGATGACACCACTCTCATTGGATGAATATCCAAGATAAATGAATGTACTAACTGAAGAATGGATGAGAGGCATCTGAGGCTGGCTACCTGTTGATTAGGGGTTGTTGGCTATCGATCTTCATCATAAGCGAAAATCTTTCTCCTCGGATTACACATGCATGTAGATGGGTGACAACACCAAGCTTAACATCTCATATCTAATCTAAGGATCAATGAAGGTGGCTAGAATTTCATGGCATTCTGGAAGAGGGAACAATAGATCACAGGAATCTTTGGAAATAATTGGTGCAGATTCCAAATGGGGGTCTACTTATATCAGCAAGCATGGTATGTGATAAAAGTCTAAAACTACCATGTTGATTTCCTTGGAAATTTGCAGACATCTTTACAAAGGCTCTCACAGAGGCAAAGTTTACGAAACTTCGATTTATGGTTGGAGTTCAGGAAGTTGTCACTAAGGGGGGATAGGCTCTAGTGCCTCCTTCCTTCTCCTATTGTGTCATATTTGTAAATCCTTCAATCCTATCCCAAGTTGTTCTTAAGGGGGGATGTTAGGATATTCCGACACATAGGAAATAGTTAAATATAACTAGGTCTAGTATTGAGTTAGGTAAAGTGTGTTTCTTTACTATGTACTTTTGTAACTTACAATCCGACAGTCACGATATGTAGTGATCCGACAGTCCATTCTCTCCTCGGTATTACCGACACTTGATCCGTGGCTTAACACCCGATTGGTCCATGATCTCTATTTAAAGAGCATGGAAGGTCATTTGTAGGTTAACTGTTCATGAGAGAAGCTTATGTAAAATTTCATTCTTTATTAATAAATTGCCTGAAGTGGCCGCGTTGGCTCAGGCAGTGGACTGTTTCCCTCTTTGAGGGTTTTAACCACATCAAAAATATTTGTGTATTGATCTGTGATCTGTTTGTGAGCGGTGTCCTTTGGTGTTCTATCTGAGGAACTTACCCTGTAAATTCCTACATGGTATCAGAGCTATTTGAGGGCCGCGTCTGTTGGTGATCCAAATTTGAAGCCGGTAGAACTGCATCCGGCTGTCGTTTCCTAGATCTGCTGTTTTTGACTGCTTTCGGGCCGAGAGAACTGGTCTGTCGTGTTAGGAGCATCTGTTACAGTGAACCCCTTTTGTTTCACGCGAAAAGGTTTTTGGTAGCCCTAGCTACGTCATTTTTAAGATCTAGAGGTATACAGTGTTTATTTGCAGTTTCTAGTTATTTTCTCTCTGTTTATTATTT
>APFE030946086.1:4335-34320 GCA_000404065.3 Pinus taeda | reverse complement strand
TTCTACGCTTTTTTCACATGGAAGATTGTAAGCCAACTCCTTCTCCCTTTCAGTCTGGAGTCAAACTTTCAGTCAATTGTACTTCCCATGAAGTTGATGCTACCTTATACCGTCAACTTATCGGAAAAATTTTGTATTTAACCCATACTCGTCCTGATCTTTCCTTTGTTGTTGGCCTTGTTGCTCAGTTTATGCAAACCCCACGTGAAAGTCATTGGAAAGCAGCTAAACGAATACTTCGTTATGTTCGAGGTACAGTTAAGTTTGGAATTCATTACAGTGCTGAAGCATCTCCTCTATTGGTTGGTTTCACTGATTCCGATTGGGCTGGTGACCCTGATGATCGGAAGTCTACTGCTAGTTATGTATTCACTCTTGGTTCACGACCTATTACATGGGCTTGCAAGAAACAAGCTACCATTTCTCTTTCTTCAGCAGAAGCAGAGTATCGTGGTGCCATAAAGGCTAGTAAGGAAGCCTTGTGGCTTCGTCAGATCCTATCAGAGTTTGGTTTTCAGCAACAGCATCCGACTACACTTTGGTGTGATAATCAAAGTGCCATTCAGCTTTGCAAAGATCCAGTTCAGCATCAGCGCAGCAAACACATTGAACTACACATGCACTTCATCAGAAAGCTCATTCATGACCATGTTCTTGAAGTGCGATATTGTTCAACAGATGATCAGGTTGCAGACATCTTCACAAAGGCTCTCACAGAGGCGAAGTTCACTAAACTTCGATATATGCTTGGAGTTCAGGAAGTTGTCACTAAGGGGGGATAGGCTCTAGTGCCTCCTTCCTTCTCCTATTGTGTCATATTTGTAAATCCTTCAATCCTATCCCAAGTTGTTCTTAAGGGGGGATGTTAGGATATTCCGACACATAGGAAATAGTTAAGTTCAACTTGGTCTAGTATAGAGTTAGGTATAGAGTTAGGTAAAGTGTGTTTCTTTACTATTGTACATTTTGTAACTTACAATCCGACGGTCACGATATGTAGTGATCCGACGGTTCATCCTCTCCTCGGTATTACCGACACTTGATCCGTGGCTTGACACCCGATTGGTCCATGAATTCTATTTAAAGCGCATGGAGGGTCATTTGTAAGTTCACCGTGCATGAGAGAAGCTTATGTAAATTTTCATTCTTTTATTAATAAATTGCCTGTAGTAGCCACGTTGGCGCAGGCCATGGAATGTTTCCCTCTCTGAGGGTTTTAACCACGTCAAAATACTGGTGTATTGATCTGTGATCTGTTTGTGAGCAGTGTCCTTTTGGTGTTCTGTCTGAGGAACTTACCCTGTAAATTCCTACAATAAGAAGGATTATTATCCAAATGAATAACACTCCAATTGTCACAAAATGCATGAATAACACTATAATTGTCACATAATGCATTTACTTTCTCATGTATCCTTCCAAGCTCACCTAGTAGACCCTTCAACCAAATTTCCTCTTTACAAGCATGTGAAGCAGCTATACATTCAGCCTCAGTGGTGGACAAAGAAGAAACTATTTCTCGAAGCTTTAAAATATAGCTAATTGATCCACCTGCAAGAGTAGAAACATATCATGTAGTAGATATCTTCTTTTCTAAGTCACCAGCATAATCCAAATCAACATATCTATAGATTGAATCATCACAACCATTAAAAATGATACAATGGTCACCTATTCCTCAACATATCTGCAGATTGAATCATCACAACCATTAAACATTATACAATGGTCACATGTTCCTCTCAAATATAGAAGCACGCATTTCACTACTCACTAATTTTCTTTTCCTAGATCTACCATCTATTGAAAACTCCAATTTCATGTGAAATGTCAAGTCTTATAGATACCATTTCATACATTAAGTTTCCTACTATGTTTACATAAGGTACACAAGAAATAAAATCTTTTTTCATCAATTCTATGACTTAAACCTAAAGAAACCTTAAAATGGGGAGTTAAAGGAACATTAATAGATTTCACATTGTTCATACCAAATTTTGCAAGTATTTTCTCCACATACTTATGATATGATAACCAGAGCTTTCCATTTTTCCTGTATTTGTGTATCTCCATGCCTAAGATCTATTTTGCAACTCCAAGATCCTTTATATCGAATGGCCTAGCAAGTTGAGCCTTTAACATGATGATCTCTTCCTTGTTTTTTCTTGCAACAAGTGTATCATCAGCATACAAAACTAAGACAATGAATATACTATTGAAAAATTTAAAATACACAAAATAATCATATTCACTTCTAGTGAAGTTCTGGATCACCATCTCCAGGCTAGTAACATCTCTTGTTGTGACCTTGTACAAAATTTCCTGGTTGTTCCATATAGATATCCTCATCTAAATCTCCATGAAGAAAAGTTTAAACATCTAATTATTCCAACTCAAGGTTAATTAATGTAGTTAGTGCTAACACTCTATGAATAGAAACAAGTTTTACAGCTAGTGAAAAAATATCATGAAATTCAATACCTTCTAAGAGTACACTTTTTCTACTAGCATTGCCTTACATCTTTCAATATTTCCATCAACATTTCTTTTTAATTTGAAGACCCATTTACATCTAACAACAATTCTCCCTTTGGAAAGTTCTACAAGATCTTAGGTTTTTTTCTTGGACAAGGAATCGTTTTCCTTGCCCATAGCATTCTTCCATTGTTCACTATCTACATAATTCATTGCTTCATGATAAAAGGTAGATTCCCCATCCTCAGTAATCAAAACAATAAACAAATATGAATCTCCATATTTATTTCATATAACATTCTTCTATTGTTCACTATCTACATCATTCATTGCTTCATGACAACAAGAAGATTCCACATCCTCGGTAATAAAAACAACAGATGAAGTCGAATCTGCATATTTCTTGGGAGATTTTATTTCTCTTGTGTACCTCCTAAGAGTGGCTAGTTATTGAACCTCTACACGTCCCCTTATATCTTATTCACCTTTTTATTTAGAATTTTCTTCTTCCTTCCAATTTTCCCAAAAAGGTTGTCTCCAAATGAATTTTTTGATTCCATAGTACGTGTTCTTGTTCAACTTTTTTAACATCTACTTTTAGAAGAGAGGATTCATCAAACTTTATGTCTCTATTTATGATTATCTTATGCATAGTCCGATCCCACAACCTATATCCTTTCATAACATCCTCATACCCAACAAGGACAACTTTTTTCTTTTGGGTCTAACTTAGAGCACTACTTCTTTGGAATAAGAGCATAGAAATTATAACAAAAAATTCTTAAGTAAGAATAATCATAAGACTGGCCCAACAAAAATTCTTCAATAATTTTTAAAATAATAGAAACTAAAGGTGATCTATTTACTACAAATAATCATAATAGTGACATGACCAAACTTCTTCAAGAATTTTACAATTAATAGGGAACTTGAGGTGGTCTATATACCAAATAACAAGTAATGAATGTTGTGTTTTCCCATAGATCCTTCCGTAGATTAGCATTGTTGACCATGCTTCTGGCTCTTTCCATAAGAGTCTTTCTCATATGTTGAACAACGTGATTTTGTTGATGAGTATAGACAATGGTTTTGCGTCTAACTATCCCTTCATTTTTACAATATTGTTCAATTCTAAGGAAGTAAATTCAACACCACCACCATTATCAATCCTCTTGTGAGTTTTCTTTTCAACCATAACTTCAAATGATTTAAAATCATTAAATACATCAACCTTTCATTAAACATATAAACCCAAACCTTCTTAGAGTAGTCATCAATGAAAGTTACAAAATAGGATGCACCTCCATAAGGCACTGTTGGAGATGGTCCCTAAATATAAAAATGAATATAATCCAAAACTCCTTTACTCTTATGACCATTAGCTTTAAATGTTTATCTACATTGTTTTCCATATACACATAGACACAATGTTTGAAAAAATACAAACTCAATAATTCAAATTAGGAAGTGGTTTGTCATTCATCAATACTTAATGTCCCTTCTCACTCATGTGACCTAGCCACTGATGCTACAAGCTAGTAACATCTCTCGCCTCATTAGATACATTTGTTGCATCATTGACCTGAGTATTTCCTTTAAGTTTGTAAAGTTTTTTTATCTTCTTTTCCTTCATAACAACTAGAGTGCCCTTTGAATATCTTAGTGCTCCAACTTGACCCGTGAATTTGTAACCCTCTAAATTTAATGCTCCCAAAGAAATCAAGTTCTTCTTCAAATAAAGTACATGTATGACATCGACCAATGTTCTTATTATACCATCATACATTTTTATTTTGACATCTCCCACCCCAAAAGTTTTACCAAATACATTATTACCCATAAACACAAAACTACCATTCACAACTTGATATGAAGAGAGTTGATTTTTGTGTGAACTCATGTAATGAGAAGTGTCAAAATCTAACAACCAATATTCAAAACGTTTCTCAAATGTTTAGAAACATTGCACATAGAAAAAAATTCCATCCATCATACCCAAAAAAAGAAAAAAAAAAACTCATATATCATACCTAACTCGACTTGATTTGCTTCCTTCTTTAGGTTTTCACTAAACTCTTGATTTTTCTAGCATTCCTTCTTGAGATTCTCGTTACAAAAATAGCATTTGGCTTTACACTTCTTGCCTCTTGATCTTGATGAGGAATAACTTCTTGATTTCTCTCCTTTCTCACTCGAACGACCTCTGGATACCATGAATTCTAGTGTGGAAGTCTCAATGCCATAATTCATCCATAATTATTTAGATAAAAAAGCTCCCACAATTGCATCAAATTCTAGAAATTCAACTATGCTTAAACTGATAGAAGTCACGAAATGGTTCCAAGACTTAGGAAAATGAACACAAAAATGTATTCGCTTTATATTCTTCTTCAAATTTGACATCCATATTGACCAATTGACAAATAAGGGTATTAAATACATTTACTAGTGATCTGCAATTTTAGTGCCTTCCTTCATGTGAGGTAATATAACTACCTCTTCAAGTAGATTTTTTTGTTAGAGACTTGTTCATGTATAATGTTTCCAATTTACCCCATAGACTTGTGGTTGAGGTTTCTTTAATAATGTTGAAGAGAACATCATACATTAAGAACAATCTAATTGTACTGAGATCTCAGGAATCCAAGTCCTCCCATTCCAAATATATCATGTCTACAATTCCAAATATATCATGCCCATAGGTCTCTTTCTTATCTCATCTAAAGCTTTGTGCAAAACCCTTATTGGACCAATAAATCTCGCACCTTTAGTTTCCACAATGCAAAATTGTTTTTGCCAATGAATTTCTCCTCCCCACCTCAAACTTGGCATTTTTCGTGCTTCTTCTACAGAGACTCCTTTTATTTAAATGACTAGGTTCTATAAAAGTTTTGATATGAATCCTTCATCTAGGGTTTTCCCTTTTTTTAATTTTTTTCTTCCCCATTTTGAGATTTTAATTTTTTGAGTTTTCTTCCTTCTAGGTTTTCCACCAAAGTTTTTCTTTTTAGATCTATTTTTTTAATAAATAAAAATATACTTCCCTTTTCCAAAATACCCAAACATTTTTTTTTCTCTTCTTGAAACAAAATCCTACTTCCTTTTGAGTAACCCAAAACATATAAAAAAGATATAAATTCATAGAAAAGACTTCAGAAAATTTCATTAACAATTGTGTTGAGGTTTTTTAAAATAAATACCTGCACTTCTTCCTGAGATATTCAGTCGACAGGCCCTAATTTGATTTCTCTCTATGGTTGTTGGGGTTTAACTCCAAAATTTTGTGTTGCTACTTCAAGACTCCTCTGTAGGATTTCATGTTTCTACTCTGAGGCTCCATTGTGGGACCTTATTTTACTGCTTGGTCGATCATGTATGGAATTCCCTTTTTTTTGCTTGGCCTTCCTTTGGCAGTTGTTGTCCATAACCTTGAACCTTGGAGTTTGCTGGTAACACATGGTTTTACCTCAGATGGCTTAGACCCATTCTTCCTTCCTTTATTCACACAATTCTCTTTTGTAATCATTGGTTTCTACATAAGATATAATCTAGTTTCTCATAATCAGACGAAACTACTAACTGACTCGACTTTAACTTAACACTTGTGGCTTCCCTTTCTTGCCTCTTTCTTTGGCAACAATCAAATTTTTTTATCTCACGACCTTCACAACCACATGGCTCTAATACCACTTGTTTTTATTTTGAGTCTATAAACAATTAAATAAGAAGAGAAATGCACATAAGAACAAGAAACTAAATTCACATAAATAGACATACGATTTACATGGTAAAACCTTAATATTATGTCATGGAAACCTCCTTGGGAAAGGGATTGGAATAATTTATTTATCTATGTTATCAATGGCTATCTAATATAATATGCCTCTCGGGCTACATAATTTTAATAGGAACATGACAATACTTCCTATCATTATACAACCATATGATTAAGGTAAAATGTACATTTAAAAAATATTTTAAATTGTTGTCCTTCTTAACAATTCCAATATGATTGAAAAATATTTTAAATTGTTTTCCTTAAAAATTCCAATATGATTGAAAAATTAACTAGAATGTGAACTCATAACTATTTTTTTAGTTATGAAATGCAAGTATAAAGATGTATGCTTATTATGGCGTTCTAATTATTCTTTGAATGGTTATTATAAATTATCAACCTTTCTTATGTTTCAATAGCTCATTCATAAATTTCTCATTCATATTCCCTTTAATATCTCATTCATAAATATCCCCTCTCAACAAGGAACAAGGAAATGATAGTAAGATTTAAAGGGAATGATAGTAATATTTAAAGAATTGATAGTATGCATTGAATGAGAACTATAGAATATTCAACGTTCATTTTTATGTTTCAATTTCTCACTCCTAAATTATCTTCTCAACAAGGAACAATAATAATACCTAAGAATCAAACCCTTTCCTTTTCTTATGATCTAGTATTTACCCAAAGAATCAAACCCTTTCCTTTTCTTGTGCTCTAGTATTTAACATAATTTGATGGCCATTTAGGTTTCCTTTTATTGTGATTTAGTACTTACCCAAAGAATCAAACCCTTTCTTTTTCTTGTGCTCTACTATTTAACATAGTTTGATGGCCATTTAGGTTTAAGGTTGTGGTTTTTTTATGTCTCAAACCTCAATTAACACTATTGTTAGGTGTGTGTATCCTTTAGAGTGTTCTTAAAAGTCCCTCATGTGTGTGAGTAATGGGTACTAATGGGGCATCCATTACATACCATGGTAGTCAACGAGATAGATCAATTCCTCAGAGACAAATTTCAGATATGAACATTAATTGATTGAAGTGGTATTTACATCATTTAAACATTTATTGCATGTGGAATAATATTGATGAGGTAGAGTCAATATTATATATTTTTAATGTCATTTAATGCCTAAAATCGAGCTACATAATTTTAATAGGAAGACGACAATACTTCCTATCATTATACAACCGTCTGATTAAGGTAAAAAATAAATTTACCAAATATTTTAAATTGTCGTCCTTCTTAATGATTCCAATATGATTGAAAAATTAACTAGAATGTGAAGTCATAATTATTTTTTTAGTTATGAAATGAAAGCATAAAGATTGATACTTATTATGGCATTCTAATTATTCTTTGAATGGTTATTATAAATTATCAACTTTTTTTATGTTTCAATATATCATTCATAAATTTCCCTTCTTAAATTTCCCTTCTTAACTAGGGAATGATAGTAATATTTAAAGAATTGATAGTATGCATTGAATGACAACTATGTAATCTTCAACGTTCATTTTTATGTTTCAATTTCTCACTCTGAAATTATCTTCTCAACTAAGGAACAATAGTAATACCCAAAGAATCAAACCCTTTCCCTTTCTTGTGATCTAGTATAGAATCTTCAATATTCATTTTTATGTTTCAATTTCTCACTCCTAAATTATCTTCTCAATACCCAAAGAATCAAACCCTTTCCTTTTCTTGTGATCTAGTTTAGATGAATCAAACCCTTTCCTTTTCTTGTGATCTAGTTTAGAATATTCAACGTTCATTTTTATGTTTCAATTTCTCACTCCTAAATTATCTTCTCAATAATCTTCTCAATAGAATCAAACCCTTTCCTTTTCCCTTTTCTTGTGATCTAGTATAGAATCTTCAATGTTCATTTTTATGTTTCAATTTCTCACTCCTAAATTATCTCCTCAACTAAGGAACAATAGTAATATCCAAATAATCAAACCCTTTCCTTTTCCTGTGATCTAGTATTTACCCAAAGAATCAAACCCTTTCCTCCCTTTCCTTTTCTTGTGACACTATTTAACATAGTTTGATGGAAATTGGAAATTTAGGTTTAAGGTTATGGATTTTTTATGTCTCAAACCTCAATTAGTGTTAGGTGATCGTATCCTTAACTTTCTTGAAATTCCCTCATGTGTGTGAGTAATGGGTATTAATGGGGCATCCACTAGGTACCATGGTAGTCAACAAGGTAGATGAATTCTTGGGATACAAATTTCACATATGAACATTAATTGATTGAAGTGGTATTTACACCATTTAAACATTTATTGAATGTGGAATAATATTCATGAGGTAGAGATAATATAATAAATTTTTACCCTCAAAATGTTATTTAATGCCTAAAATGGAACCTTTTGAACCCTAAAATACCAAAAACTAGGAACAACCCTAAAATGGGCCTCGCAAGTTAATTCTTTCATTTTTTCCTCTTAGAAAGTATCAAGATAGATGATAAATTATATAATTATTTATTCTAAATCATACATTCCAATTTTCATTTTTTCCTCTCAAAAAGTAATCAAGATAGATGATAAATTATATAATTATTTATTCTAAATCATACATTCCAAGTTGAGGGAGGCTCTTCTCCTATAATTTAGTAAGGCTCTTCTCCTATAATTTAGTAAGATAGATAAATTATATGATGGTTTATTCTTAATCATACCTCTCAATTTATGAAGTTTTTTTGTTTCCAAATGTTTTCTTTCATTTTTTCCTCTTCAAAAGTATATCAAAAAGTATCAAGATAGATGGTAAATTATATAATTATTTATTCTAAATCATACATCCCAATTTAGGGAGGCTCTTCTCCTATGGTAAGTTATATGATTATTTATTCTAAATCATACATCCCAATTTAAAGAGGCCTCTTCTCCTAGAATCTAGTAAGATAGATGAATTTTATTTATTCTAAATCATGCATCCCAATTTAGGGAGGCTCTTCTCCTAGAATCTAATAAGATAAATAAATTTTATATATTCTAAATCATACATCCCAATTTAGGGATACATCCCAATTTAGGGAGAAGAGGAGGCTCTTCTCCTAGAATCTAGTAGAATAAGATAAATTTTATTTATTCTAAATCATACATCCCAATTTAGGGAGGCTCTTCTCCTAAAATCTAATAAGATAGATAAATTATAGAATCTAGTAAGATAAATAAAATTATATGATGATATATTCTTAATCATACCTCTCAATTTATAATAAATAAAAAAATACCTCTCATTTCAATTTATATATAAAAAAAAATGGTTTCCAAATGCTTTTCTGTTCCTAATAATTTCCTATAGAATTCTAATAGGGGGAGATAGAATAAATGTATAGAATCTAGTAAGATAGATAAATTAAATATGATGATCTATTCTTAATCATACCTCTCAATTTATAAAGTTTTTTTTGTTTCCAAATGCTTTCCTACATGAGTGGAGGATATTATTCTTCTACTTTTTCCTTGAGTTTATTATTCTTCCTTTTCCTCGGAGTATTATGCTTAGCGGTCCATCGAATTTCAACCTCTAATTTTTTACTTTATTTTGCAAACTTGTATTTTCAATCAAAATAGTTTACATTACTAGTGCTGAGTCCTCTAAAGTATTTTTTGGTTTCCAAATGTTTTTCCTACCGGAGTGGAGGATATTATTCTTCTACTCAAATGTTTTTCCTACCGGAGTGGAGGATATTATTCTTCTACTTTTTCCTTGGAGTTATTATTCTTCTTTTCCCTCGGAGTATTATGCTCATTGGTCCATCGAATTTCAACCTCTAATTTCTAACTTTATTTTGCAAAATTGTATTTTCTATCAAGATAAGTCCTCTATGGTATAAAGTATTTTTTGTTTCTAAGTGTTTTTCCAACCGGAGTGGAGGATATTATTCTTCTACATTTTCCTTGGAGTTATTATTCTTCTTTTCCCTCGGAGTATTATGCTCATTGTTCCATCGAATTTCAACCTCTAATTTTTAACTTTATTTTGCAAAATTGTACTTTCTATCAAAATAAGTCATCTATTGTACGCGAAATCTATTCCTTAGTTTTCTCACCCAACATATTAGACTCATTTAACATATAAAGATTCTTTGAGTTTCAAAATTAAAAAATTAAATGCATGTATATGAGGGTATATTGAGTTTTTAAGCATTATCACCTACATTCTCCACCATACTAACCATGTTTTATAGGGACATGTAGTGTTTTAAAGGACATGTGTTTCAAAAGTAACCAAACTTTTTCTCCCACTTTAAAAGTTTTTTTCATTTTTTCAATTGTGTGTTGATCGGTATGTTTTCTGTACTTGCTAACATATCCAAGTTTCTATTGAGGAACGCTTTCAAGCCAAGTTCCTTAATCATGGTATTTATTCTCCAAAGTTTCTAGTGAAGAACGCTTTCAAGCCAAGTTCCTTAATCATGGTATTTATTCTCCCAAGTTTCTAATGAGGAACGCTTTCAAGCCAAGTTCCTTAATCATGGTATTCATTCTTCCAAACTCTACATTTTCGATATGTTTAATCATTGTTCTTCTTTCTTGTCTATTTATAATATCCAAAGAAGATAGAGGAAAATACCTAAAATGGGTTTGAAATGGGAAGAGGAAAATACCTAAAATGGGTTTGAAATGGGAATTAGACATTAGAAGTGAGGATCGTTATAGTATAATTTTGGACTCTTCTGATTTAAGAGCGTTGAATATAAATGAAATTTTCATTCAAGCCAAGTTTCTTAATCATGGTATTTATTCTCCCGAATTCTACATTTTCGATATGTTTAATCATCGTTCTTCTTTCTTGTCTATTTATAATATCCAAAGAAGATGGAGGAAAATACCTAAAATGGGTTTCAAAAGGGAATTAGGCATTGGAAGTGTGGATCGGGAATTAGGCATTGGAAGTGTGGATCGTTGTAGTATAATTTTGGACTCTTATCATTTAAGAGTGTTGAATATAAATGGAATTTTCATTTCAATTGTTTCAATGGTTATCCCTCAAAATTTGGAATGAATGCACCACTAAATACTTTTATTTTGCAAAATTGTACATATCTTCAACTTTGTCCAATATTTTTTTAATTGGAAATCTATTATTATTTGTAAAACTGTACGCCCAACTTTTTTTAATTGGAAATCTCTTATTCATGAGAAATCTATGAGATAGGTATCTCAAAGTGCGCTAGTGTTTTAATGGTATTTAGGTAACAGAATTTGGTTGAACCTATCAATTACCATCACAAATATAGAGTCGTTTATTTTCCTAGTTAAAAAATTACCAAATTATCACAAAATCATTTGAGGAGGGCCTAGTCCAGCCACCACTGAGGAAGTCTAGCCACAAAAATCCACCACTGAGGAAGTCTAGCCACAAAAAGCCATGGTTTCATGGATTTAAAAAAAAATTAAAAATTCATATTTTCAACTCATCTTATTATATGTTTCTTCTTTTTATATTTCTTCTTCAAATTTTAAAATGTAAATACTCCTTCAATACCTTATGAATTTTAAAATTATATTTTCAACTATATTTCTTCCAATTTTAAAATTATATTTTCAACTATATTTCTTCCAATTTTAATTGTAAACACTCTTCCCGATTTAAAATCATAAACACTCATTCAATATGGAATTGATTCCAAATTTTAAAATGTAAACACTCATTGCAATATGGAATTTGATTCCAATTTAAAAAACACCATTCAATATGAAACTATATTTTCTTCCAAACTTTAAAATGTAAACACTCTTTTTCTTCAAATTTTAAAAATCATAAACACTCCATTCAATATGGAATTTCTTGCCAATTTTAAAGTTAAACACTCATTCAATATGGAATTTGATTCCAATTTTAAAATGTAAACACTCATTCAATATGGAATTTGATTCCAATTTTAAAATATAAACACTCATTCAATATGGAATTTCATTCCAATGGGCGTTGAAATTTGATTTCATATATATATATATCCCTTTCCAACTTTCTTACTCTTATAATTTTCATTTTGAAACTCGTTAGTTTTCTCAACAGTGTTGTTGATAGCACATTTTTTCTTCGAGGTTCATTTTTAACCTAAAAAAATACTCTAACGAGATGTAATTTCAAATTTATTATAACGAGATATAATTTCAAATTTATTATAACTTGTTAGTGCAACAAACTATTCATCCTCCAATAAAAGGAGTTGAGTTACATCTTTCATTCTATGTCAATATACATACTTCTATAAGGTTATAGTTTTCTTCCTAATAGAAAAGTATCAAGCATATTGAAAAATAGATTTGTCTTGTGAGTTCTTTTCTTAGTCTCTTTTTCAGATTTGGTTTATATTTGGTTTATATTCGTTGATTCTTCCCTCTTTCGGCGTCCTTTCAAAAATACCTACCTAAACTGCATCTCTAGCTATAGCTAAATCATTTAGCTAATCAACACCTGTACACGTAGAGCTCATCACAACGCGAATTAGTTGCTTCATGAATTATTCAGGATTCTGGAGTGACGCAAGATTCTCACAAACTTGGAGGTTTGAATATCGCTAATAAAATGCAATATTACATTTTTGGACATGCAGAGTTTACCTTGTTTTTAAGCAGCCCATTCCGGAGATGATAGTTAACCTTAAAGACACCTCTGGAAAAACAGTGGTCCGTTCACTATTGAAACATCTTTTTTAAGTTTTCAATAGTGAAATACAATTTTAAATTCTTTCCATCTTCCATATATTTCTCATTGTGTATGCATCATGGATTTTCATTTGCATAAATTTTTCAAAGCTATAATCTTGGACGTAGGTGGCTTTGGAATTATTGCTACTAATTTATTAGTATTTATCTTTTATAAAAGATGATTAAATGAGATTATTTCAAAGATGAATGATTAAATGAAATTATTTCAAATTTTTTAGTATGTTGAAGCTTACTCTAAATCCAAAAATAATTGTTTAGTATAGGTGGCTTTGGAATTATGTCTACTAATTTATTAGTATTTATCTTTTTATAAAAGATGATTAAATGAGATTATTTCAAAGATGAATGATTAAATGAAATTATTTCAAATTTTTTAGTATGTTGAAGCTTACTCTAAATCCAAAAATAATTGTTTAGTATGTTGAAGCATGTTGAAGCTTACTCTATATCCAAAGCCACTACAGTGGCTACTGATTAGTAGTGGACAATGATTTTGTTCTCTTTCCAATAGTGTTTCCATTTATTTATGTGGATATAATACTACAGCGGCTAGTGATTAGTAGTGATTCCAAAAGTACTATATAGTATGTTAAAGCATGCTAAAGTTTATTCTTATATACTATAGTGGGTAGTGATTAGATAGTGCTTCCATTTCTTTATATGGATATAGTATTTTCTTTATATGGATATAATACTATAGTGGCTAGTGATTAGTAGTGATTCCAAAAATACTATAGTGATCATGATTAGTGTGGATAATGGTTTTGTTTTCTTTCAAATAGTGCTTTAATTTCTTTATATCCATATGGATATAATACTATAGTGACTGTGACTAATCACTGTGACTAGTGATTAGTGTGGACAATGGTTTTATTTAATATCTATATGGATATAATACTATAGTGACTGTGACTAATATCCATATGGATATAATACTATAGTGACTGTGACTAGTGATTAGTGTGGACAATGGTTTTATTTTCTTTCAAATAGTGCTTCCATTTCTTTATAGTTTGAACAAGGGCATAAAGTTTCCATTTCCTTATATCTTTATAGTTTGAACAAGGGCATATAATTTCCATTTCTTTATAGTTTTGAACGAGAGTTTCCATTTCTTTATAGTTTGAACGAGGGCATAGAGTTGCCTATAAAGTTGCCTATTATATATAGGGTAGTTCATGACCCGACCATGAAACATTTCAAAATGATAGTATAATAATCTACATCTCAAAATGATAGCATAATGATTTACATCCTCGCACGCATACTACTGCATACCAAAATGATAGCATAATGATTTACATCTCAGAATGATAGCATAATGATTTACATCGTCCCATAGATACGACTGCATACCAGGCTCGTTTGCATTCATCTCCACTTCAAAAGGCTTTTGCAAATTAGGTAATGCAATAACTCATTCTCTATTGATCTCTGATCTCTTCTAATTTCAATAATCTCATCTCGGTTTCATCGTAACGATTATTATGATTGGACTCGAGGATTATTATGATTGGACTCATACTAGGTTCTTAATACTTCTTTATTAATACAATTATATTTTTTTCCTCATAGAAACTCTAAAGATAACTTCTTTTTCATAGAAACTCTAAACATAATTTCTCTAATAGCAATATAATCGGCAAGTTATTATGGATAGTTTATTAGAACGAGTTATTATGGATAAACTAATAGTTTATTAGAACAATCGGCAGGTTATTATGGATAGTTTCCTAGAACAATTCATCAAATTTTATGGAATTTTTAGAGAATTTATTTATAATAATACGGATATCTAATTTATAAATTTTATAGAATTTAGAGAAATTTTATTATTAAAATACAATATTCTAATTATCAGGGATATTTCACTAGATTTATTCATCACAACACCCATTTTATAATATTATGAAAATATATAATTTTATGGATTTATTATTAAATATATAATTATATGGTTCATACTTTAAAATTTCAAATTAATTGATACTAAAATATTCAACAATGTTTACAATATTATGAAACATATATTATATGGTCCATACTTTAAATTTTCAAATAATGATTATTAAATATTTATTTCATTATTAACAATCCTTTACAATTATTTATAATATTATAAGATTAATTAAAAATATATATTATTTTTTAATATTTCACTAAAACAAATTTTATCACATTAAGGGGATAAATCTTATTTAATATTATGAAAAAAATTATTTTTATTTTAATTATATTAGTTATTACTTTAGATATCATAGTTTTAAAATTATTCAAAAATAACTAAAAACTTTTCACTTTTCATAAAATTAGTAAGTTTTTTTTTTCAATTATTCACTTCATTTTTCATACCAATATAATTTGTAAGCTATTGTTTAATTATAAGCTATTGTTTAATTTCACTATGTATCAACAAATCTTACAATATTATTAATTCTAACAAATTGTCTCAAATTATCTTACAATATTATTAATTCTTCCACTTTTCACCTTCACTTATATACCAATATAATTGGTAATTCTAACAAATTGTCTCAAATGATCTTACAATATTATTAATTCTTCCAACTTTCACCTTCACTTATATACCGATATAATTGGTAAATTATTGTAGATATTTCACCATACCAATATAATTGGTAAACTATTGTAGATATTTCACCATAGCAATATAATTAGTAAACTATTCTAGATATTTCACTATAACAAATTGTCTCAAAAAATCTTATAGTATTATTAATTCTAACAAATTATCTAAAATAATCTTACAATATTATTATAACAATATAATTGGTAAAGTATTGTAGATATTTCACTATAACAAATGTCTCAAAAAATCTTACAATATTATTACAACAATATAGTGGTAAAGAATTGTAGTATGTTATTATAACAAAATGTCGTCAAATAATCTTACAAAATATATATAGAAATATAGTTGAAAATACCAACATTATAGAATTGGTTATAACAAATTGTCCTCAAAAATTTTACAATAATATTCCCATGCAATATAGTTGGTAAATACCAACTATTGTAGATATTTGACTATAACAAATTTTCTCAAATAATCTTACAATATTATTAGTTCTAACAAATTCTCTCAAATAAATTTACAATATTGTTAATTTTTATTTTAATATTTCTTCCAATTTTTATCTTCATTTTGCATAGCAATACAATATTATTAATTCTAACAAATTGTCTCAAATCAATTTTGTTTTAATATTTCTTCCAACTTTCATCTTCATTTTGCATAGCAATGTAATTGGTAAACTATTGTAGATATTTCACTATAACAAATTTTCCAAAAGATCTTACAATATTATTAATTTGATCAAATTGTCTCAAATAATCTTACAATATTCCTAAATCTTACCATATTTACTAAAGATTATGAAAGTAACTAAAACTAAAATGAAAAAAAAGAAAGAAAAAACATTAAAATACCATCTCAGACTCAAAATATAATATAAAAACACTAAGAAATTTCCAAAAATATGAAAATAACTAAAACTAAAATGTGACTAAAAAACACTAAATTTTTTCCAAAAAAATATGAAATAACTAAACTAAAATATGAAAATAATTAAAACTAAAATGTGACTAAACACTAAAGAATTTTTCCAAAAAAAATATGAAAAAACTAAAACTAAAAATGTAAGAAAAAAAAACATTAAAAATACCATCTGAACTCAAAAATCAAAATATTATAAAAACACTAAGGATTTCCCTTAACTAAGATAAAATATAATATAAAAAAACACTATAAGGATTTTGCTTAACTAGAAGATGACATGAGGATTTTACATACTATGGAATTTTTACTTCTCTATTATTCTTCGATATGTCATTCCAAGATGCTCAGATTAATTATGGAATAATAATAATATTGTCATTTTTACCCCTTTTTTTAAAGTAATTTGGGATGCTTCGATATGTCATTCCAAGATGTTATGCGTAGCCCCAATCAGGATGAATGAATAATAATAATAGGTAATTTTTATTTCATTTTTAAGATGGAGTTGTTTTTAGTGTGATTTTTTAGATTTTTTTAGGTGGAAAAATTTGAGGTGAAATTTGGAATTTTTATTTTATTTTTAACATGAAATTGTTTTTAGTGTGATATTTTAGATTTTTTTAGGTGGAAAAATCTGAGGTGAAATTTGGAATTGTATTATTTACATTAGGTTTTTTACTTTATATGAATTCAGCACCTGAAAAATCTTTATTGCACTACCATTGTGCAAGGCTTACCCATTAAACTTGTGATTTCTATAAAAGAATTTCACAGAAATTAAATCGAAAAATCCCACAAGAAAAACTTCCAAAAAAATCACACTAAAAACAACTTAATTTAAGATCGATAATTATCCACACTTGAAATTAATATAAATTTGTTTATAATTTAAAAGATTAATTTAAGTTTCTTAGTAATTTGCGATTTAACATGGCTAGATAGTCATCTACGCTTGGGGATGGGATGAGGTATGTTTGTGATCGTCTAAATCTATATAATGTTTAACGTATAAAAACGAACTAATTAATTTTTCTTCACATGTCTAAACGATATAAATGAATTCATTAATATAAGTTTCTTAGTAATTTGGAAGATTAATTTAAGTTTCTTAGTAATTTGGGATTTAACATGGCTAGATAGTCATCTACGCTTGGGGATGGGATGAGGTATGTTTGTGATCGTCTAAATCTATATACGTTTTTAACGTATAAAAACAAACTAATTAATTTTTGTGCACATGTCTAATCGATAGAAATGAACTCATTAAAATTTTGATCCCAAAAAGTTTTATTTAATGTGACTCAGATAAATTGAACTCGAAATCAGCAAGTAAGACCTACTCTTTAAATTAAACTCGAAATGGGCAAATAATTAAATTCTCCGAAGACTTGCTCCTTAAATTGGCCACAATTCTTTTAATTTTTTCCCTCATAAAGTTACCAATGATACGAGTCATAAGATTAACATTAACATCACAAAATCTTCTGAGGTAATGGAATGCATTTCTGAGTTGCTTGTTCAGCTTCGCTACACAATTTTGTAGTTTGGGAAAGTTATTTATGACCAGACAACTTGCCAAGTCACTTACCCTTCAAGTATGTCGCCAAGTCACTTACCTTTCAAGTATGTTAACGGGAAGAGCTAACGAGCCTGGCATAGGGCATTAAATGCCAGTTTACCTATGCCCCACTCATTTAATTTTATTTATCAATTCAGTCATTTAATACCCTATGGCAAACTAGTTAGCTCTTGCCTTATGCCAACTACATCCAAAAGCCTTAGGTTTCCTTGGGGCTCCATCACAATTCAATTTAACATGACAAGCTTCGAGGGGGATTCGTTGATCATGGAGGTCTAGTGATTGATTCCTCCTCTGCGTGCTCGTGGACTTAATTGGTGTGTATCAGGGAAAGGCCTAAACTGGAAGTTCTGGGTTCTAAACCCTCGAGGTTTTCGATATTATTTTCCGACACAGAAACGAAATCCATTTAGGGTTTTGGATTACTGGAACTTCATATATGTGACCTGAAAGTGCATATCAGAGAATTGGGATTTAGATGGGATTTTGGGCTATAGCTATAGTTGAATTTGATCTTTTAGCCTTTGTTTAATTGCCGTTGGATTACAGTCCCCATGCAGATATTTGTTTTAGTTAAATTTGTTCTTAGCCTTTGTTTAATTGCCATTGGATTACAGTCCCCATGTTGATATTTTTTAATGGTTTTTTCGCCTCCATGTGTACAGGTGACAGTGGGCAAGGAATCACTGGAGGGATTATAGGAGGCATCTTAATCAAAGACATGATACTCCACCGTAACAACCCTTGGGAAATAGCCTATGATCCAGGGAGGCAACCACCTATATCAAAGACAACAGCGAAAAATGTTGCGCAAGAAGTTTCACATACAGTTCATGTAAAAGAAAAAAGAAAAAAACATTTATTTTTCTACCTTATTGCCTAGAATTTGAAGAGAATGAGACCGGAATATGATCCACAGTTCTATTTGTAAGTAGATATTTCCAGTCCAACACAAGTTCCATGGTTTAAGAGGAGAGAAGAAAGGTATAAATACAAAGTGAGGAGGAGTTATATTTGTAAGTAGGCGGAATATGATCCACAGTTCTATTTGTAAGTAGATATTTCCAGTCCAAAACAAGTTCCATGGTTTAAGAGGAGAGAAGAAAGGTATAAATACAAAGTGAGGAGGAGTTCTATTTGTAAGTAGGCGTTTCAAGTTCAAAATAAGTCTCATGGTTTGAGAGGAGGAGAGAAAAAGAGATCTAAATATAAAAAAATGAAAATAAAAAATATAAATACAAAGAGAGAAAAAATAAATAAATAAAGTAATAATATTAACTTAACTTAGTTCCGCTATTCCCTTTCTCTCTTTATATTTATACTCTTTTTCTCTCCTCTCCGAAAAGTAGAGTTGCAAAAGGTAATTGTGGATCATATTCCTGACTCCATCTCTTTCAGAAAAGAATACAAAATTCTTGCATATTCTACTACCAACTTCCCTTGATTCTTATATTAATATATTTGTACAGGGTTACAAAGATCACATACCAGGTGTTGGAGCAGATTCGATAGATATTGAAGATATGAAGCCAAGGAGTGGAGCAGTTATTGAAAAGGGCACAAAAAAATTTGCCATTTACAAAGATGAAAATGGACTGATTCACAAATACTCGGGTAACTGTTTCTCATTTGGATGATTATTCTTTTCTCATAATTATCTTCAATGTCTTTTTATAGTCATGCAACTGGAGTTTCTCTTAAATATTATGATTGAATATTGCAGCAATATGCCCACACATGAACTGTATTGTGAAATGGAATCCTATAGACTCAACTTTCGATTGCCCCTGCCATGGTTCAATGTTTGATAATCTGGGTCGATGCATCAATGGACCTGCCAAGGCGGACCTATTTCCCGAAGATTAACGATAGTTGTTTGTACATGTAATTATCTGATATTGTATATATATGTATTTAAATTATACAGTACAATAAATCCATGTTTGCAGGCTATTTCTGCTTGATAATTTAGCTCCAGATTTATACATAACCAGTTTATTTGGCTGTTTTTCCCTGGCATGCAAGTCCAGTTAATATCAGTATGTTTATCAGATGATATTTTTTTGAAACTCAACTCACTCAACTCACTGGAAAAGCTGGGATAAGATACTCCCTAGAAAAGTTGTGATAGGTGAGATTTGGAAAATTGTGTACGTCTCAGTTAAAGAAAAGATGGTAGATATGCTTCAGAATTTGCAAATAACAAGCTTGAAAGAAAAATTGTCAAATTATCTAATGCTCTGTTTTGGTTGGCATTGCCTTAATACAGAAGTTTATAAATATATGTTTGATACCTCAAGCTTGTTACAGAGTTGGCCAGATTAACACGCTACCTAGATTCCTTTCTCACCATGTTATATTTATCGTGGTAATTCAACATAAGAAACTTGAGAGAAGTTTATTCAGCATTTTCGCTGGGAAAATATGTTTGCATTTATCTCATAACATAAAAAACTAAAATATTTTCCTTCAGTTTGTGCTTCACTCATGTATACCAGTAACAACCACTATATTAATGTTTACAGTGTGTGCATTAATATTAATGTTTATAGTTTTGTTTTTACTTCAACTCATGTTTAATTAACTCCTTAGTAAGTTTAAGTCTCCCTCATATTTAATTGACAACAATCACGTTAATGTTATTCGCATGTCTGTATGCATTACATGATAAATGCATTTTATTAATTGTAATAACCATTACTATTAACAATTAGGTTAATAATATTTCAATATATATATATATATTAATTTATGTGTATACAGGGTGTACATTAACTTAATAATTTTTATACTTTTGTTTTTACTTCAACTCATGTTTAATTAACTCCTTAGTAAGTTTAAGTCTCCCTCATATTTAATTGACAACAATCACGTTAATGTTATTCGCATGTCTGTATGCATTACATGATAAATGCATTTTATTAATTGTAATAACTATTATTATTAACAATTAGGTTAATAATATATATATATATATATAACTTATGTGTATTAATAATATGTCATAAATTATAGCATATTATATACGTTAAAAGGGCTTATATATGATAAAAGAGTGTTCTTAATATTTCAATATATGTTAAAGAGCAATTGTTAATAATATATATATATATAAACTTATGTGTATTAATAATATGTCATAAATTATAGCATATTATATACGTTAAAAGGGGTTATATATGATAAAAGAGTGTTCTTAATATTTCAATATATGTTAAAAGAGCATATTATATACGTTAAAAGGGGTTATATATGATAAAAGAGTGTTCTTAATATTTCAATATATGTTAAAGAGCGTTATTAATATTGAAAGGAGAAAAATATATGATTAATTATCAAATATAGATGAAATGGAAGACAATGGTTGAATACCTATGACTCTGTTTTCAACACGGATCATGATTACTTATACAAATATAATTAATACTAAAACATATGATGTGGATGATGATACTAAATTATAGTTAGTTTGTTATGGTTGACTATGTATAGTAGTTTACATTTGTGTATAGATGATTTTTATTAACCATGATTGATTAATTCATTTTGAAAAATTTTGATAAATCACATTATTTGTTGAAGAAAAGTGGAACTAGGCTTTGTATTTGTTAATATAATTTTTATTTTTGTACTTGTCATGAAAAAGAAATATTATTTTTATAAATTATAGAAATGAGTTTCTTGCTCATTCCATAGATCTAGGAAATTCAAAGAGTCAAAAATTATGTTGAGGAGCTTTTCTTGAACATTTATGTAATGTACATGGGTCAACCTAGTGTCATGTAGCCCTCCAAGACAAGCATTGTCCTTCAAAGAAGAACACTACAAACAAAACAATGAAGAGAACAAAGAAGAGGACTGTAATTTTGTATGGGCATAGGATTGTAATTTCATATGGGTGCAGGATTGTAATTTCATATGGATGTAGGACTTTAATTTTGTATGGGTGCAAAACTATAATTTTGAGTGGGTGCACGACTAAATTTCAGATGGGTATAGGATTATAAATTTGGATGGGTAGCAGTGATGAAAAGGATCTCAGTCATCTCACGGTATCATGCTCTATCTCAGCATTCATCCTGGACACAATTATGATGTTGGTATTGATCCTGATGGAGACATAATTACAAGGTGAAGATCTCAATGAAGGTGTGGTTATGGTGTAGTAGCAATGATCTCGTTGTTATGATGAATATCTCAATGAAGGTACAATAATGATGACCTTAGTGAATTAGTGGTGATGGCGACCTCAACAGTGACATGGAAGAGGATTGGTGTCTTGGTCTTGGATTGGCCTAGTAAGTCAAGGGTCATGGTCTTGGTGTTCGTCAATTGGAATCTCTATAAGAAGAATCACGTGTAGGTTTTCCTCTCTAAGAGGGAGAGGTTTTGGCCTTGGCAGAATTCCAACTTCTTGAGTTCTTGTCTCTTTGTTTTTTGTTGCACTTTGATGAAGTAAACACACATACTAATAATGAGAAGAAGATCAAGCTAAGATAGATTGTAAAAGAAATTCACAAATTGTTATCAAGTCTAGAAGAGTCTTACTAATGCTATTTGCCTTAGATTCTTCAACATTATTTAAAAATCAATCAAGTTGATCATGATTGAATATGGTTTAATATAGTTGACTATTATTAATTACTTTAATATAGTTAACTATTAACTATTAGCTATGATTTAAGTTTGTTGACCTTGTTATATTATTAACTATTAGTAGTGATTGAATTTTGTTCACCTAAATAGATTTTTCTTGTGAGTGTTAACTATGGGTGTACATGTTTACTGTACGTATT
Source organism: Pinus taeda (assembly GCA_000404065.3). NCBI lineage: Eukaryota > Viridiplantae > Streptophyta > Pinopsida > Pinales > Pinaceae > Pinus > Pinus taeda. The sequence continues at coordinate 11,467 of APFE030946086.1, read as the reverse complement.
GTAGTTGACTATGGTTGATTATGTTTTACCATATTTTACCACATGATTCTTAGGTTGACCATGGAAACCTATTGTTGAACATGGTAAAACACTTTTGACCATATTCAACTTTGGTTGGCTATGGTTGAGCATGTTTGAGTGTGACAATCACCATAACTTGACCATGCTTCTAACTATGGTAAATTAATACTATGGTTAATCATGGTTGCCCATGAACATAAAAGAGATGATGATTATGATTAATCTTAGTCGACCATTATTGACTATGGTTGACTATGGTTGACGACATTATGATTATGGTAGATCATAACCATGGTTACCAAGATTGTATATGGATGAGCATGGTTGAACATGACCATGGTCAATTATGGTTGAAGTTGATTGACCGTATTGAGCATGACCATGTTCATTTTTTAGCATGGCTAATTATGGTTTACCATAGTTAAGTTTAGTTGACTAAGATTGTACATGACCATGATAGTCTATGGGTATTGAGAATAGTTGAATATGGTTGACCATGTGGTTGAAACTAGCTGAAAATGCCTATGGATGATTAAGGATGACCACTATGGCTAACCATGGCTATGGTTGAATATGATTGACCATGTTAGTCTATGGTAAATTGTGATGGATTATGGTCGATCAAGGTTGAACATGATTATGGGTGAAAATGACCTTGGTTGATTATGGTATATTATTAAAATGACAATTGGCAATTATATTTGATGGTTATGGTTCAACATGACCATGTCCATAGTCAATAATTATCATGAATATGGTTGGTTATGATTGACTACAATTGTCCTTCATCATACTTTTACCTTGCTTGACTATGTCAAATTGTTTATGGTTGAGTATGTTGATTATATATTCGTGTTTTTCATGGTAAAGTCCCATTGCATTGTTCATCATGGTTGATTAATGTCAAATTGTTCCATTCTCAATTGTGGACCATGTTTCATAATGGTTGATTATGATTGACCATGTACATGATTTCCATGACCATGGTTCACTATAACTTACTATGTTTGACCATGGTTAGCCTACCCCATGGTTCAACTCTAGTTGATGTTAAACATTGTGTAGTCACTGATTTCACTATCAGAATGGGGTTGTACTTTGTGTTGTTATTAATGATAAAGTCATGGATGAAGAGATATTTGCTTTAAAAGGAGTTTGTTGAAGTTAATTGGAAGCAAAATTATTGACCAAAGTTAATTAACAAAGGACTAAACGTGTGTGAAGGAAGTGAAAGGGGGAAAAATATGAAGTTGGGTTGGAAACCTCAAATTTATTTATATAAAAGAAAACTCCACATTTTTGGTGGAATGCGCAAAAATTCCAAGTTATTTAACCCCATCCTCAATTGAAAAAGAGTATATTTGTGGTAATTTATAGCCAGTCATACTAGGTTTTTTCTATATCGACTCTGAAACATACCAAGAGTATATTGGAGTGTTGATAACAATATTTTTTTCATCCTTCTCCCACACTTACCCAAGTTAACTGGTCCACTAGGGTAAACGTGTGAGGAGAGGCTACTATGATGTGATTCGACTCCCCATGTATAGTTAAGGAAGTGGAACCAACAAAGCACAACCAATCTAACCTTCTACACATGTTACAAAACTTTCAGGAGCCAATCAACCCTTCCAGGTGACAAAACCATGAAGTAACTTGACATTTTACTAACCTAGAGCCTCAGTCACTCCGATGATATGGAATTCATGTGATTGGGACCCTCCAGTCGCTCCCACAGTAAGAAAATTTTTACCTATCATTGAGCCTTTGACCCTGAGCTTTATGCCACTTTTTTCAGGGCTAGGTCTCAATCCACTATTGTGTGTGGAGCCTAATTATCTTCTCTATTCATAGGTATCACCACATTGGACCCCAGTTCGTAATGTGGGGACAACCCTGCCCATAATATTTGTGTTGCAAGGGGGGTTTGCGGGGGCAGTAGAGATCTTTAGGAGCTCCCCCTAGCAGGGGATCAAGGGTAGCACCCCCAAAGCTAAAAATAGATGTAAAATTAGCTTGTAAAATTTTGTAATTTTGTAGTCAATCTGGGTCATTCATTATGCGGAGATCTGATGGCAGAAATTATGTTTAATTTAGGGATTTTTTACCTAGAAGGCAACCCCTCACTATATATGAGGGAATTGTATTAGGTCTATGTAGATATGTATTCTGAGTGAGAAGAGAGAGGATATTGTGTGAGAGCAAAGAGGGAATTACAACGGATCTGCTGTAGGTTGTATCTCTTTAGTTTGTTGGATAATATAAAAGGAAGGACTGGCTGTTTCCCATTGACGTAGCCCAAACTGGGTGAACCATGTATATCTGTGTCTCTCTTGTTTTATGTGTTTTCTTTGTTAATGTTTCCGCAATATATTTTGTGTGTTCCATTGCTTTGTAATATATAATTTTCTAATAACCACTTCCCAAAATTTCATGAGACTTTCAGAAAATAAAAATACATGGAAACAATGATACTAAAGAAAATAATTGAACATGGAATTGACTTGACCCCTATTAGCCATGACAGGAATTTCGTCAAATATGTCACAAATATGCATTATATAGGTCATAACACCATATCTAAGCATAAGGGTCTCATACTTATCTGAGAATCACTAAGAAGAATTGATGCCATATCACATTAGCTGCATTATCATCTATTAGTTGATATATTCATTGTTCATTCATTTAAAAATAAAAACATGATAAGAGCCATACATCATCATTGTCATAAAACATACACATAATCAATATATAAACAACATAAATAATAAGGATACAACAACCATAAATTCTACATATAAGCCGGTACATTTAAACGTAAAATAACAAGGATAAGGAACTCTTATTAATGAATGCATAAGGCAACTAGGTATGGGACTTCTACGAACCACTTGACCATAGATTGTCTTAACAAAATCTTTCTTTTAGACAATCACCCCTATGACATATTTCAAGCATGAATGTGGGACTCATAACTCGAAATCCACCATGGCTTCCCAAGGCTAAACCACATCACCCTCATCAATTGGGCTTTGTTGCAATCCCCAACGGATCACTAGGCCCTAAACAAGCATGGATGCAACAAGATTTCTCCACCTAAACCATGAAGAATTTTCATGTCTCCTAGTATCTAGGATATACCGCAATATCCACTAGGTCACTAGGCCCTAATGGAGACTCCATCCTCCAAGATTTACCGTATATCCTAACATTCACTGGTCAAGTATTCTTAGGCCTAATTGAGGGCACCAACCTCTAGGCTTTACTGTATATCACGCCATTCACCAGTCAAGGATTCCTAGGCCCACTGAGGTAACACAAAATTTGGCTTTATCGCAACCCACAGTCTAGTTCAGGGGTTACTATGCCAGGGCTTTACCACAATCCACATTTTGACATAGGGATCATTGGGCCATGTATTATTTCTTTTAGAGACCACCTCACTCATTTTTTAATCCACTTGGCAATCTAGATAAACCAAAACATGAGAACCCCATCATACCATGGTTATCGAGAAATGGAAAGGCTAGACTAAACAACACTACCATACCTTGAAAAACACATGCCAATGACAATAAGAGAACCAAATTCACACGTGCATGTATCATGCATGCCAAATCTAGCAAGGAAATCATACATGCAAAGTGATACTTGCAAGTAAGCCCATTGTAGCTCCTTTATCCTACTCTTCCTTGCTTGATCTTTCTTCCTCTTTCCTTCTATGATTTTCTTGATTCAATGTTGAAATGATCTAAGAAAAATCTAAGTGTCTGAGAGTGTGTGTGAGAGATAGGGAATGGAGAGTGAACTCTAAAACTGAATTCGCAAAAGGTACCAACTGATCCTCAAAAGCCTTTTTATTAATGAGGCCTCTATTTCCTTCATTTTCCATTATTTTCCTTAATTTTCTTCCTCACATGCAACCTATGACCTTTTTCCTTCACTTTCTCCTAATTTTCATTATTTTCAAAAATAAAATCCCAATTAATGCCTCATGCCTTTCCAAAGCCTTTTCCATTTCCTTTGCCAATCTCCTTAGCCATAATAAACCAATTCAACACCCACACTAGGATGTTGTTCCCAATATTCAACTTTGAATAAGTGTCACGTGGTTATTATTTTTCATTTATTAACTTTTATTTACATGGAATTTTCACTAGGGATGTTACACAACCCTCCCCCTTGGGGGAACACTGTCCTCGATGTTCAACGACACCTACAATCAATAAAACTACTAAAATCAAAACATATTGCCCATGGAGCTTTATAAATTATCTCGTTGTAGTATTTACAATGATCACCCTACTAAGAAGAAAACTAACATGACACATAAACACATAACAACCATAATGACATGACACCCATACCACTTATTAGAGCTTTATAACATAGCGCATGGTGTTATTTACATCCATATAAATATGTACATATACCAAAAACATCACACAACAAAAACTCACTCAACTAGAGAATAAATAAGGATACATATCCTGCATATGATCCACCATATCCCATGTAGCTTCATTGTGACCAAATTGCTTCCACAACACTTTAACTTGATTGATTGCTCAGTTTTAGAGCATGAGCATCTTTATTTGCAATATATGCTAAGGTTTTGGTTGGAATTCTACATATGGCTCCACCTGCAATACAAACCAGTCAATCACATGATCAACATATTTAACATGCTTCTTAAGTAATGACCCATGGAAAACATCAGGGAATTTCACTGTTGGAGGCAGTGTAAGTCGATAGGCTACTGGTCCAATCCTTTTAAGTATATTGAAAGGTCCACAAAACTAAGGTGTCAACTTCACACACGATCCAATGCTAAAGGAGATCTTCTTCGATTTGATGTAAGAATACACCTATTACCCAACCTAAAACTCCTTAAAAAACATGTTCTGATATGCATAAATTTTCTTCCTGTCTGGTGCTACCTTTAGATTCTTCTTTATTACCTTCATTTCTTGTTCCATCTCTACCAACATATCTACTCCAATCAACACCTTGTTAACTAGATCACTCTAACTAATGGGAGTATTAAAACTCCACTCATAAAATGCTTCAAAATGACTCATCCTCAGTGACTCCTGATACCCATTTTTATAAGGAAACTCAACCAACGGAAGGTACTCCTCCCATCTCCTTCACTGATGCATCACACACATCCTCAACATTTCCTCCAATATCCTGTTGACCCTCTCTATATTTCCATCTCTTTGTGGGTGATAAGTTGTACGGAAGACCAACAATATCCCCAGTCCTACAAACAACTCCTTCAAAAACTTGGAGGTGAACTTAGCATCCTTGTCTGACACAATATTCTTTGGAACACCATGCAATCTAAACACATATCTTATGAATACTTGTGCTACATCACTAGTTGAATACATAGATTTCATTTGAATAAAGTGTACTACCTTTTTCAACATGTCTACCACAACCATGATGGAATCATTTTTTCTAGATTTCCTTGAAACAATTGTAATGAAATCCATGTAAATGACCTCCTACTTCCACTCTAGAATTGGAATCGGTTGTAGTAATCCACCCAAATTCTTACTTTTTTCCTTCACATACTAATAATCCAAACATATAGCCACAAACTCTACCATGTCCATTTTCATATTCATCCAATAATAACACTTCTTCACTACATTCAATGTCCTCTGATATCCCAGGTGACCTGAATATGGCTTAGAATGAAATTCTCTCAAGATAATATTCTTGAACTCACTGTTATCTGGAACATACATCATGTCCCTAAATTTGACCAAGCCATCTGTTGTGAGACAATAGTCCACATCCTGATCACTTATACCCTATTGTAACCTATGCATAAGATCCATATGCCTATCATTCTTCTCTCCTATATACAATATTTGATCCTACAAATATGTCCCATAATAACTCATATCCGTCATTTGATTTACCTGTATCCTCCTACTAAGAGCATCTACAAACTTGTTATTTTTACCTCTGATATACCTAATCTCAAATTCAAATTCACTAATCATGGCCAACCATCTAGCTTGTTTTTCATTCAGATCCCGTTGATCAAATAGATAGCTTAATCCACTGTGATAACTCATCAATATGAACCGCCTACCAAGAAGATAATGCCTCCACATCTTCAAATCATGGATGATCACTGCCAACTCAAGATCATGTGTTGGATAATTCTTCTTGTGATCATTTGATTTTTGTGACTCATAGCATACTACCTGTCCTTCCTGCATAAGGACTCCACCAAGCCCTCCCTTGAAATAATTTTTACATACCAAAAACTCTTTGTCTGCATTTTCAAACTTTAGAACTGGACATTTGTCAACAGTTTCTTCAACTACTCAAAACTAGCTACACATTCCTATGTCCATTCAAATTTTTTATCTTGCCTCTACAATGACGTAATATGATATGAAATGTGAGAGAAGTTCTTAATGAACCTCCTATAATAACTTGCTAAGCCTATAAAATATCTTACCTCATCCATATTTTTAGGACCTACCCACTCCATGATAACCCTTATCTTCTCTGGATCCATTGCTACACCTTCCTTGGAAAGAACATGTTCCAATTAATGTACCTCTATCTGAAAGAAACTCTATTTTCTAAGCTTTACATATAAATGATGCTCTCTCAATAGTCTCAACACTACTAATAAGTTCTCGACATGCTCTTCCTCATTTATAGAATATACCAAGATGTCATCAATGAATACAATCACAAATGTTTCCAGGTAAGGACGCAACACAATATTCATCAAGCACATGAAAGTATCTGGAGAATTAGTCAGACCAAATGGAACTACAAAAAACTCATAATTCCTTTACCTGGTCCAGAAAGAGGTCTTGTATGTGTCCTCTTCCTTGATGCGTACCTGATGATATCCTGATCTCAAATCAAACTTCGAGAACACTGTTGTTCCCTTCAACTAATCAAACAAGTCGTTAATCCTAGACAATGGATAAATGTTCTTGATGGTTACTGTTACACTGAAATTTGTCACCATGACTATTTGCAGTTAATATGGCTCCATCAATAGTCATATTATCCTCCTTGTCAAGCCTCATACCTCTACTCTTCATGTCAAACTTCAAAAAGA
>APFE030946083.1:0-14091 GCA_000404065.3 Pinus taeda | reverse complement strand
TAGTCCATCACACGTTGAAACGTGGGCTTGCGTTATTTAAACTGAAAGGGAGATTTTTATAAGTGAAAGTACCCCAGGGATATACAAATATAGTTTTAGGTTGCTCCGTCTGGAGAATTTTGATTCGATTATGGCTCGAGAATCCCTTCATAAATGAATAAATCTCACAGCCTGCACAATCATCAACGATTTGGTCAATAAATGGGGATGGGTAGTTGTCCTTTGGGCAAGCTCGATTTGTGTCCCAGTAATCGACACATACTCTGATCGTGTCCTATTTCTTTATGACAGGGACAACGTTTAATACCTAATCAGTTAAAGCAATAGGGTATATAAAAGTTGCCCATAGAATCTTTTCGATTTTAGCTTTTATGCCAGCATCCTTCTTGTGATGGACCGAACGAAGGCACTGCTAGATGGGTTTGACATCAGGATACGTCTTGATTTCGTGCACTACGATGTTTGGGTCAATATCTGGGATTTCCTCATATTTCTAGGCTAAGACTTCTCTAAAATAGTGAACAAGGGCTCGATAAATCTCGACTTTAGATGAAGTACAAGATGGTCCAATGTATAAATTTTTTACTATTCCTCGTTTAATCAAAATATTGAGAGGAATGGTTTCTTCGATATTTGATAGGTTCTTTTTAGATTCGATCTCTTGAATGGAAATGAAATTTGGAAAGGGTTCAAAAAAATTAGGTAGGTACACATGTTGGAAATAATACTGAGAGGGTGGGGTGAATTAGTATTTACAATTCAATAATATTTCATTTCCCAAACAGATTTATATATGCTACTTTAGTGAAGTGAACTTGTGTGTGCACGCTACTGTGATTAGAAAAACCAACATATACCTAGAGAACTAATGATTTAATCAATTTATCATGTGTTGATCTTTAATCAGTGCATCGATAACTTATTATACAGTAACTATGTGTAGTAATAAAATAATAAACCATCACACATAAGCAACACACATGAACACCAAGATTTAAGGTGGAAACCCAATGCAGGAGAAAAACCACTTGTTGTTGTCATTTCTGTCTTCTTTTAATACAAAGAAATTCTGTTTACAATCTTGTACTGGTGCAGACTCATACCAGTACCCAGGCACCCACCTGCAGAAGGCTACAACCTTCTCTCATTTTCCAGCTTCTACTAGAAGGAAGCTACAATCCCCTTGCTCTTGTACTAGCCGATATGTTTACTAGTACATAGGCACTGACCTACAGAAAGCTATGACCTTCTCTCTTCCTCCAGGGACCACATTTCATTAATTTTCAGACTGGATGCCCCTGGTACAAAACAATACAAAAGGAAGGCCTTGTTTCATCAAGTTTTCACACTAGATCCATCAGAACTTTCAAATTGCATCAACCAACAATCAGTTAATTTGAACAGTTAGATCATTGTCACCAAGACACTGTGTTGAACCCAGAAACTTGCATCATCATTGAGAACCAGCTCCAACCTCAAAATTCATGCATCATAATGTATACGCTACTTTACTGAACCCAACTTGTGTGTATACGCTACTTCCTTTAACAGAACCTGAGTATACCTTCAAAACTACTGAATCATAAAATGTTCTAAATCAGATCTGTACCAACTAGTAATATTCTGAACATCTACTGTCAACTTACAGAGCTATGGAAAGTTAGTAGTAGAGTTAACCCTTCACACTTAATTAACTAATCAATCAGACACAAACTCCATATGCATTCAGTTTTACTTTCAGATCTAAGAAGACTTCATTGACAGACAATAGTAAAGCAGCAACATTGATCAGATAGATTGGTCATTTATGAAGAATAGGCTTTTCCTTTGCATACGCTACTTGGAAGAGTTGAACCTGCATGTATACGCACCTTTACCAAGGTGAACTAGTGTATAGATCTACAAATATTAACTCACAACTTCGCTGCTATTCCAGACTTCAGACATACCCAGATCATGTCATTTAAATAATAAAACATGTGTAAGCAATCATATTTAGCATTATTCAATGATAAGTCATTTCAGGTCTCATGATCCTGATCCAATATTGAATTCATGGTCCACAAAATATTTCAGATCATATCACAATCATAGCCCCTGCAACATAAAATTTACTTCAGATAGAAGTATTCCTGAGAAACCCTTTCACTTGCACACTTGGCCCTTTGATATTCTCCTCATATAGTTTTTGGCCTTTCTCAATACCTCAGACCAAAACAACACTTAGAACCTGTTTTATTCTTGGACAGGATCAAATAGTCATTACTCCGCTCAATATTGTGGGCTAATACCATGGTATTGACCCTTGGTATTTTTTACTCTTGAATTTCCTATATTCCAACCCATACACACTTTTCCTCTTGTGAAAGTGTGTGCATACGTATACACTCTTTTTGTTCTATGAACTTGCGTTTATACACTCATTTGATAAAGTGGACCTATGTATATAGCTTAAAATACTTTACACCATCCTTTTCCTTCAACTTCTTCATTCTGATCAGTAGACCTTTGTTCCAACTTCCTGTTCTTCTATACCAATGTTCAGTTACCTTTGAATTGACCTATTACACTATGAGTTGCCTTTTATCAAAACTGAACTAACCTATGAGTGAGTTACAATCAAGGACAACACTTGTATCATAATGCCAACAAACATCATTGAGATTATCTTCAATGGTATCTAGGAAGGAGGAATGGTGATAATTTTTGTCCCATGGTGTGTCGTTTGATATCATGATCTCCATGATTCTTTCATTGGTAGATAATGTACGTGGGAAAGGATCAAAGGGCAAACCATAATCCAATGATCGATCTACCTAATTGATCAAAGAAAAAGTATGGGCCGCACAAGTCGAGAAGATGGTTTTGTAATCTTGCTCAATGGGGCTAAGCAGAATTCAGTCACCAAAACTTTTGATGTCAATTTCATCAAGGAGAATCCATGGATCAACCAATATCATAGATGATGATATCATGTTGATATAAGCAACCGAAGTGGAGGATATGGGAAGGGGAGGAGGAGGGAATGAAAAAGTTCCCATAAGTGATGAATCCTTTAATAAACCAAATCCAACATGTTGATAGGAACGTAGGGCTTCCCCTACAAGAGGGACACTTCTAATAGCATTAGAATCAGAGGCAAAAAGGCTGAGTTGATCTCTGGCCATGATGCCACCTTTATGAGGAAATATGATCATTTAGAAGTAAGTTCAAACGACGACAACCATATCATAAGCCCATGTATGTCACAGTAGAATATTATAATCCAAAGGTATGCCGATAACTTCTACTTCAACGAAGACAATTTTTCTCCCTAATTCCACTTGGAGGGAGTTCAAAATCCATAGGCTTTTGTATGTCCTTCCATCAAAGGCTTTTAATTTGGTTTCCATTTGACTCAGTTGGGGTGAACCAATCGCCTTTCAGCAAGATAGGGACATGATGCGGGTCAAATCTCCCTCATCCATAATAGAACGATGAATGTTCTTACCATGGAAAATGACCTGGATCATAAAAACTAACTGAGATGGAAGTCGAGGGATATAGTTTTCATGAGACAAAACCACTAGGTTAGAATCCAATGGATCCACTCATCTGATAGCTGACAATAAGGCCTTCTTTTGGGTGGGGAAATTTTGCAACACCTCAAGAGTCGACATATTTGAAGGAGACCAAGCCAAGTCTTCAACTACATTGTAATTTTGAGATACTCTTGAATGAGGGTTTAAAGTAGACTTAAGGATAACACCATTTGAAAACTTGATAGTCAATTTCATAGGAACCAGAGGTGGAACAAGATTAGATGAAGGTGTTGCTGAATTGGTAGGTTGATCAGTAACTTGATTGTTTGGTGGATTCTCATTACTGTATTCTTTATTTCGAATGGCCATTATGACATTAGACTTCATATTTGAGGAGGAAAGCATCAAAACTATGTTAGTGGAAGAGGCATCATGGGAAACCATATGGGCCTCCTGATTGGGAAACGGGTTGGCCAACATAGCGGGAGAAGTGGATGATTTAAGGAATTGATTCACATTACCACGGTGAAAACAATCACATGTAAAGTGATCCTTGTTATAAATCAAACATGGGTATCGAGGCTTTTGTTTCTCATCGAAAGACAATTTTTTTTGTTTATCCTATGGTGAGGAGTCTTTCTTTTTCTTACCTTTACATTTCTTCTCACTTCAAGGTTGCTGTTAAGACTTTCCTTTATCAGATGAGATGGAATTTATCTCGGAAGAAGAAGTCACAGGAGGGTTTTGTGTGGGAGCATCAAGAGCAATACCAGATGGTTTACTCACCGAATACAAACTAGAAGAACTTATAATTCCATTGGCAACATGAGATTCTTTACCAGGTGGAGGAGGAAAAATATTCGAAGGTACCACAACATTTGGCATCTTATCATAGAGCGTGCCCAATTAAGTATAGACTAGATCTAAGTACTGAGCATGAGCAATAATTTGCTCTTCAGCCAAGACTCCACCTTTGGCCACATCCTCTTTTATGGGCACTAACAGAGACTTGACAAACTATTTTGTTAACAAATATTTGGGACCTTCATTTTTGACCAACCAGTGGCGGCGTCTCCACTCATGAATGTGGTTCAAAATGTGAGTAGAGTTTGATTTTTTAAAGTTAGTCAATAGTTCTATTCTAGTTTCGTATCTGATGGGAAATTAAAAATGTGTTAGGAAGGTAGTGGATAAAGTGCTGAAGTCATGAAATGGCACTTTAGGTAATTCAATATACCATTTAACTGTGGTACCTAAAAGCATTTGTTGGAAAAGACAGAGTCGAATAGAATCATCATTAAGTGAATTGGATGAACACCATAGATGATATGTCATGACATGAGTCGATGAGTCTTCTATAGGATTCCCATTGAACTTTGTGGAATTAGAAGGAAACTTAGTGGGAATAATCGGCCACCATGGTGAATGAGCAATGGATTCATTAGTAAGATGTGTTAAATTTGGTAATTCAAGAGTAGCAACGAAAGGAAACTGCCTATTAAAGTTTAAAGTCAGATGACCTGGATATGAAGGGATAGCCTGGGCAATAGGCACTTGGATTCCTGGATAAGGAGGGTTCTGATAATAAGGAACCTTGTTACTAGAATATGGAGGGGTCTGATAACCAACATACAAGTGGGTATGTTGTCCAGTCCTAGGATGACAATAAAGCTACTGAAATGGATGGGATTTGGATTTGCTGACATTGAAAAGGCACTTTATGTGATCCATACTATTGCTCAATCAAGGTTTGCATTGCCCCTTGATATGGGTTCAATTGGGACTGTGCTAAATCATGAATAATTTAGCCTACCGAAACTTGAGGAGTACCTTATGCAAGCAATTGAGAAGGTGGGGGACCTTCTATAGTTTGATGAATCAAGATCTTGGGAGAACTAGATACCATTGGAATGGGATGTAAAGGTTTCCTCACATGTATTTAAGCTTCTTGAGGTGCTAAAGGATAGGTAGGAATTTGTGATGAAGATGGTATAGTTTGAGAATTCAACAGTTGATCCCAATATGAAATAGGTTGTATGGGTAAAGTAGGTTGCCAAACACTGGAATCCATTCCAAGATGAGGAGGATTGTAACTTGGCGGATTACCATATTGAGGTATATCAATAATAGGTTCCCCCATGAAATGGGATTAGGGGATGATGGAGGCAACTGCAATCCAGATGGACGGTACCCAACATAAAGAGGGTTGGGTTGTTGACGGTAGATTTTTCCACTAACATAAGGGCCAGCTTGCTTCTCTACTATAGGTGTAGATGGAGGAAGAGAAGCATATTGTGTGGCATTCATAAGAGATGTACCAAAAAATATTCCCAAATTAGATTTCATGGGATAGGTCCAAGGACTAGAAGTCACACCAGAAAAGGCACCAAATAACGACTGATAGCCAAGTGGGATGAAATAGCCACCATATAAATGAGTTTATGGTGATGTTACAAACATGGCTGAGGATGTAACACTTGATGTATGAAGAGCCTGCTTCCTTAGCAAGTCTAGGTTGTGGTCCTTGTGTTCTCCTTTGCCACAGTGGTGGCATAGGCTGGGATTTTGAATCAGTCCCAGTCATGGTTAACAATCCTAATGAATATTTCCATGAAAAATTCACGGGTAAGCCCAAAGAATCAAGTAAGGGATATTGTATCTAAGGTTTAGGAGGTGGAAGAGGCTCAGTTTGATAAAAATGAAGTCCTTCCCAATGAATAAGAGTAGAAGGACGTGGCTCTTCTTAAGGGATCTCTTCAATACTCAGAAGTCTATATGGAAGAGGTTCACTGCCAGGCCAAAGATATATTGTTTATGTCTGAGACAAAGGAAGAGAGGAGGAAGGTCCCAAAGACTCAGGTAAACGTGGTTGAGGCTCCTCAGGTTCAATAACCTTAGGAAACAAAGTTTTTGACTCAGGTAGATTAGATTCAATGACCTCAGGGAACAAAGTTTCAGGGACTTTTGTTTCAATTGTGTTAGTGTCACCAACAGGAATAGATGTCATCATGGGTTAAAAACTCAAAGAGGAAAATGATTCTGGCTGATTAATATTAGGTGGAGGGCCAAAAGTAGTTCCCAATCTTCTTGATTCGGTAGTTTTCATTTTCCCATGTCTAACACGATGGTTAAGAGTAGCCTCTGGTGGAAGTGGAGGTTTATTTTGCATTCTACGCAAATGATAGGGAGAGGGACTTTCTTCTTCCACGTTAGGAAATAAATTTTATTAACACAGAAAGAAATAAATAAAAAAGAGGGTAATCTAAGCATAATGGATTACCAAGCAATGGTAGCCAAACTCCTTGAGTTTTGTGTTTGGTGTATCATGGTATACAAGGTGGTAGACTTGGTTTCCTATGGATGGATAGCAACCTTTTGGGGACTCCCAAAATATATGTGATGGTATGTGGGAGTGCAGTCTATAGTAGTGTTGTCTAATGCATAATCATTTGATGAGAGCATTCCCATATACTTTACGTGCGTGGAACGCCACCAATATGCTCGAAGGTACATGGAGTATGGTCCTATACACTCACATATTCGAATATGATTTCACCCCTAGGATGCAACGCTAGCAAGCAATGAAAACTCCTACATTTAACGATGCCAAAACACATATATAGCCTAGACCTCTAAATATTTGCGTTAATGTTACAAATGCTCCTTAGGTTGATTCAATAAATTTTACTGTTTATCTTTGATTATGTTTTAGTTTTAGGGATCACCACAAATCTCATTTGAATATCCTAAGATGAAAATCTAGCATGAGAAAATGGAAATTCTTTCTCTTTCAATGAAAATCTACATAAGGGAAGAAACAATCAAGATGCAACACAAAATATGCAACAAATAAGATGTAAGATGCAATTTCCTTTCTAATGCAATAGTTCCTATACTAGCGCAAATGCAAAACCCTAATTTCTTATTCAAAAACTTTCTTTTCACCATACTTAATTTTCAAAATGGAGAAAACTAAGATGCATAATGTTCAATCACTGATGCAATTACACTTTTCAGAATGAGGACTAGAACAACAATTCATCCAAGTATCAAACGAAAATAGCTTGTAAGCAACCAAATGATAAGAACAAATAAAAATCAATACCAAATCTTCCCAAATGAAAACAACACAAATTCAAACGAAATGGAGGTTTTATAGGGACAACAAGATGTTGAAGACTTAGTGAAGTTCAACTGGAAGTCATTTGACCAAATATAGGCTCAAGAACCAAGGAAAATTTATGCAAAAAAAGGGCCAATGCTGGCACAGAAGGGGCACGAGTGCATTGCAGCGCTGTTGCAGAGTGGGCTAGGGTGAGGCACAACACTCTATCAAAGGTAGAGGTGGTGCATTGGGCCTGTGAAAGAGGTTTCCAACACAAAAATTGCAAAAAAAGTTTCAATGAAATCACTTCCTAGGTTTGTTCTTGCTTGGATGATACAACAAAGGTCTATCAAGGAGGTAGTAAAAAAAAAATGGACAAGGATACCACCAAGCGAATTCTTTGTTCCCGAGTAGAGTTTCCAATTTGTTAACGAGATTTACAATTGTTGAAAGAGGTATCTCCCCTAGGTCGGTGGCTAACCTATGACAACAGAGAGACAAGGAACACGTTTTTTTTCTTAAAGTAAATATGTGATGGAGTGAGTCTTGTCGGGAATCCTTTGTACACTTCACTCCTTTTTCAACTTAGAAGCTCCAATCCCAACTCTGATTGCCAAAATTAAAACCTGCATAGTTAGATAACAAAAGCAAAGAAATTATGAGATCTATGCAATATCATCTAAGTACTTCATTCAATAGATCAACATGGTATTGGAATAAGTGAAACAACATCACATATAGGAAAACAATGAATTCTTTGCATTACTATAAATGGAAGGATATTACAACCATAAGTAGCAGACGTTGATCTTGATCCAAGATCTTTTACTTATAGATGCATCATAATTACATGTAATAGAGCTTATTAACCATGGAACTAAAAAGCACATAAAATAATGCATAAATAACAATATAAGCATGAAACCATGACACAAAGATTTGATTACAGAGTTCATCCAATTTGGACTACGTCTCCAGGCCTTGCTCAATAGTGGGGAGGACTTCATTCAGTAAGTAGCATAAAAAGATATAAAAGTACAAGAAACATTAATTTACAATCCTTGTACATACAAGTTGGAATATGGATGAAGAATTGAGAGCCCAACTTTAGAAACAGACAGTACCACTGAAATCCAGGCGAAAAATTGTGCAAAATCGCTTATCTAAACACCCAATTCGGAGAAATGAAGCTTCTGCACCTTCTCAGAACCTCCCTGCTACTCAAGGCAAGGTTCTGGCCTGTTGTGAGGTCAGGTTACTACTTTACACAATAGTTTATGAACTTCTATGCTAGTCTCCCCCTTTTTCCTGTGCCGACTATCCCATATATACCCTTGGTTGGCTGACTCCTAAATCCTGGGCAGTTCCAAATAGATGAAAAGTTTAGCAGGCAGGCGCTTTTCAAATAGATAATCTCAGACCAGGAACAGTAACCTATTAAACATGGAAAAAATTCCCTCGACACATTCCATAGACTGTTTTCACATTAAACTTCAAACAACGATAAATCGGCGTACTCTTGAAGCCGGTGACTTTACCATTGGCAGTCATAGTCTATCGGTGCCAATACCCATCACAAATCGCAATCGGTCGGAACCAGGGTAATCCTCAATAGCGTCCACTGCACAGTGCAATATGTGATGTGCAAACCGGTGGATTCGACGGGTTTTACAAACCATGCCCTATATTGTTATCACATCCGGGAGTATCGGTAAATTGAAATCGATGGAACCGACGGGTCTTACTATTTATGAACATGGCGTTGTGTGATATGCGATTGCGATATCACAATCACAACCCTAATTATCAAGACCAATTATGTAAAGCACTTCCCTTTGCGATGTATGATTGCGATCATTGCATCACACCCTTCCTTGCTTGGGGCCAATTTGTAAAATTGTCCACCTACCTCTGATCTGCAATTTGCGATGTCACAATCGAAACCTAATCCTACTGGGGTGGATTCCTTAACTACGAATCTCTACCTTTTTTTAGATCATCGAAATGCGGGCGAATGGCGGCCTGCCACTTCGTGCTTCCCCATTCACTGAGAGTTCTACCATGTCATTTTCTCCTGCCACTTATCCAAGTCAAACCTGAACTTTGACTTGATCTAACTTCTTCATATGAGCTCAGATTTTAGTGTTGTTCACATCGTTGGAATCAGGATGACGAGCTCTTCGATTTGATGCTAAGTTTATGGAGTTTTTTCCACTTTGAGTTTTGAGCCTTTTTACCATGCCACTAGTATGTTTTAGAGATCCCCCTGGATCAATCCTCCCCACTAAGAGCTTTTGGACCACCAAAAAGCATTTTCAGTCAATTGGAAAGTGAGGAAATTTCTCCCTCACTTTTTCTTTCTCCATACATCAAGCTTTACTCAGTTGCATTCCATTGAAGCCAACACGAATATACTCCACATCTCCCCGTCATGAAGTTTTTGTTTTCCAGTCAAGTATGATATCTTTGGGAAGCTTTTCTAGATACTCTGGTGCAAAATCATCCACTGTAGGAATCTTTGAAACCTTTTCACTATCCATAATCAATGGAGGTTCATAAGGCTTCAGGTTTTCAACATTCACTACTAAGCACATTTTCATATAAACGAACAAGTCAAGATGAAAAACATTGTCTGTAATCTTTTCCAATATTGTGAAAGGACCATATTGAATGGGTCTCAATTTCTTCCCTTCTCCCTTCATTTTATCCTTGTTGATGTGGAGCCATACCTTGTCCCTAACCTGAAATTGATGGTCAACTTGGTGCTTATCATGTCAAGCTTTATACCGAGCCTGGCTTTTCTCCAACTACTTCTGTATTGCCTGATGAATCACTTGTATCCGCTGAATAAATGTCCATGCTTTTTCCCTATCACCTTGTTCATTTCCATCCTCATATTTCCCGAAGAACATGTCTAAGGGATCCTTTGGTAGATAACCAAAACATGTCTCGAATGGTGATCTCTGTGTTGATGAATGTGCTGCTTGATTGTATGCATGCTACACATAAGGAAGTTGTTCATCCCACAACTTGGGATGTTTTCCACAATAGCCTCGTAACAAGTGTACCATGGTGTGGTTGATGACCTCTATCTTCCCATTAGTCTATGGATGAAATTCTATGCTTCTTTTCAGCTTAGTGTTCATGATTCTCCACAAGTTGGTCCAGAACTCTCCAAGAAAGCGAGAGCCTCGGTCTGACACAATAGATGTGGGCAACCCAAAATGGACCCAGACGTGCTGAAAGAAAAGATAAGTAGTTTGCTCAGGAATGGCCTGCTTTTTACAAGGCATTAAAATACACATTTTACTAAAACGATTGACGACAACATACAAATAGTCGTGACCTTTCCTAGACATAGGAAAACCACCTACAAAATCCATGGACACACTTTCCCATGGTCAACTCAGAATAGGGAGTGGTTTGTATATCCCAAGTTTTGTATTAGAGTCTTTGAAACAGAACACAACACACAACCCTTTACAAATCGAGTCACAATGTTTTCCATATGAGGCCAAAAAAAAAAACCTCTATATATGACAAATTTTTTTCAACCCCAAAATGAGCAAACACAAGAGAGGTATGATCCTCTTGGATTACATGTACCCTTTCATCAATGGGTATGCAGAGTTTTCCCATGTGATACAAAAGTTTTCCTTGCAAATAAAAATTGTCCACCTGTGATCCACGAGTCAGTTTTGTATAAATCTCTTTAAAATCATCATTGTTAGCATATTGTTCAGCATAGCTTTCTAACGATAAAGAAGCATTTTTCAAAACTACAGATGCAGAAATTGGAGGGCGAGAAAGCATATTTTCTACTTTGTGGCTGGCGCCCTTCTTGTATTTTATTTCCAGATGAAATTGCTGGGGGAATCCCATCCATCTGAAATGACAGGCTTGTTGAAGCTTGGTCTGTGCCTAAAGGTACTACAAGGGCTGATGATCTGTATGGATGATGGTCTCCTTACCGATCAGGTAGTGTTTCCACTTCTTTACACTCTAAACCAAGGTGCACAACTCCCTGTTGTACGTGGGATAATTCAAAATAGCTTGGGAAAAAGTCTCTGAATGGTAACATATGGGCTTCCTTTGCTGCATCAATACATCGCCCATGGCATATCTGCTAGCATCTGTCTCAATCTCAAAAGGTTGCTGAAGGTATGGTAAGGCTAGCACTGGTGCTATGATGATCTTGTCTTTCAGCGCATCGAAGGATTTCTGCTACTTTCCTCCCCACTGAATGTCCTGCTTCACACTTGTCAATGCATGTAATGGGGCTACAATAACAGAGAAGTTTGCAATGAACCTTCTCCAATACTGTATCGCACCCAAAAATATTTAGACCTCTGTAACATTTGTTCGCTCAGGCCACTTCGTAATCACATCTACTTTAGAGGGATCTATTTTCAATTGCCCGTTACCGACTATTTGACCTAAATAAACTAGAGAGGTCTTCCCAAACTTACACTTTGACAATTTTACATAAAAAAATTCATTTTTCGAAACATCAAGCACTTTCTTCACATGACATACATGTTCATCCCATGTCCTACTATAAAAAAGAATTGTTGGCATTATGGCTAAAGTGTTGTCCTTGATGGCAACCTATTCAGGTAATGGATCACTGTACAACAGGACAGTAGCAGAGATTGATGATCAGCTATCAAATATTGGAGAAAATAAGAGGTGCGCAGGTACACCTTACATTAGGTGCGTACACGCAGGCCAGTGTTACATAAAGTGCGTACATACCCGCAGTTATCCAGTTCATGGGGTGCGTACCCCTAGTGCACACACTTCAAGATAGTTAAGCGCCCACACATGGGGTTCTCTCATGGTATTTAGCCGTTGGTATTGAGTTATCATGGTTTTGGTTCGTGGTATTGATTATTTTATTATTATTATTGAGCCCCATGATCCTTGATTTAAGGAAGAGCTTACCTATATAAAGAAGAGGAGATCATTTGGCTTATATGTGTGTTTTGGGTTGAATATCTTAAAGAGCTAGATCTGAAGTTCTAGTGATGGGTTATGAGAGGTGCCTAGATCTAAATAAAGCGAATCTACTGATGGATTGAGATCTCTTCGTCGCATGTTCAGATCTGTAGATCTGACTGTCTGGGTTGTTCTTGAAGTCTCGAAATTATCTATGTCCGAAGGTACGCAGGTCCAGTAAAAGAGAAGTGCGGAGATACGCAGGCGCAGAAGCATTGTAGGTGCGCAGATACGCAGGAACAGAAGCACTGAAGTTGCGGAGGGGCGTAGGCAGCTCATTGGACGCAGAGCGCACATACGCAGGAAGACTGTGAGACACAGTGCGCACATACGCAGGGGTGAAGTTCAATACAGTGCGTACTTATACGCAGCTGTTATATGGGTGAAGCTGCGTACTTCTCTTGAGATCTATTTTGCTGTACATGTCTATCATTACTGAGATCTGGGTTTTGATGTAATGTCTGATGTCTGATATCATGTTCTGGTAACAGCAGTCTGAAAAGTGATTGAATATATCTTTATGTGATATGATGAACTAGATCTGATTGTAGGATCAGCACCTACGTACTAGTAAATGGATCAGCTAGTACAAGAGCTGAGGGGGTTGTAGCTCCCTTCCAGAAGTAGTTGGAAAACGAGAGAGGGTTGTAGCCCTTTCAGGTAGTAGCCTGCGTACTAGTAAATGGATCGGCTAGTACAAGAGCAAAGGGGGTTGTAGCTCCCGTACTGGTATAAGGCTGCACCAGTACAAAATATTGTAAAAGGATTTTCTTATTAAGAAGAAGATTGAGATGACTTGCAGCAGGTGTTTTTCTCCCGCATTGGGTTTCCACCTTATATCATGGTGTTCATGTGTGTGCCTTATGTGTGATGATCTATTCTATGTTACTGCATCTGTTAACTGATAATATGGTTGATAATGTTCTAATGCACTTATTGAAGACCAATTAACTTAATCATAAGAAGTTGTGGAAGTAGCATATATGAATCTGGTTATGGAAATGAAAAAGTTTTATTAATGTGATAATACTGATTCACCCCCCCCTCTCAGTATTATTTCCAACAATTGGTATCAGAGCAGGTCCTTCGATAGAAGCTTGATCGCTTGAAGGAGATCCGTTGAACAATGGGAAAGAAGGTTAAGAAGAAAGCTCATAAGAAGAAGAAGACATCTCAGAAAAACTATGACAGTGGAAGAATCGATTGGGGATTAGGCATAAGAAGCTCTTCAGATTCAGAATCAGATTCAGAATCATTATCAGGTATGAATGTTGTATCCTCTGATGTTCCAGCTATTTTTCCTTGTGAAAGAGATGAAAGTGATAGTGAAACTACTGAACTTGCTCTTATGGGTGAACAAGAAATATATATAAAAGGGGCCGAATTCAAAAAGCTTTCAGACATAATTACAGATCAACAAGATCTTTTGAACAAAAGGGAATGTGAATTCGAAAAGGTAAAGGAGTT
>APFE030946078.1:0-11227 GCA_000404065.3 Pinus taeda | reverse complement strand
ACGTTGCAGTCTTGTCATTTCAATGACATGCTCTCTAACCCCTTCTTTTCCCTTGTATTTAATTGTTGCCAACTTCACAAAGAGTGTACTAACTTCAGTCTTTTTACTCTTTGTGAATTTTTCTTCAAGGGCCTTAAGGTATTTAATAGCGCATGTCTCTGTATCAGGTATGATGCCTCGAAAAGTCTCATGGATCGTTTGCTTCATCACCATTATGCACATGCGATCTGAATGCTCCCATCTAGCAATATCAGCCTTCTCTTGAGGAGTTACCTCATTCTCTTTATTAGGCTTGGGGCGATCAAATCTCAGTGTTGTGTCCAATTTCATGATCCCTAAGACTAATTTCAGCTTTTCCTCCCACTGTTTGAAATTGTTCCCCATGAGGGGCTTAATCTGACTTAGACTTGACATTATGTTTGGGTCTGAAAAATTCAAGAACAAGGAAATAATTTAGATACGATGTGTCACGATTTGATCCTTAGTCATAATTCTAAAATCTATCTAAAGGCATGTGTAAAACTATTTGCTCCATTTAAAACTTTAGCCAAAACACCATTCAGTAATGAAACACCTTTGGGTGCAATCATTACCTTCAAGCACTTTACTGTAGTGAATAAAGTACAAACATGCAACCTTTTTGTCAATCTACCTTTGGGTCAGACCAACATATCCATGAACTAACGACCAGGCCAGTCCATGTGTGTTGCAACTTATTTTTTATACACTACCCTTATGCACCAAACAACTTAGCAGGCGCCAACCCTCCTTTGGGAAAGCTAACACCCACGTCCATTGCAAGCACATCATTTCAACTTGTCATGAGTCATCCTTGCAATCGTCTTACAGAGAGCGGTTCGTTTACGAACATCAATGCTTGACTCATGCGAAAACAACACATGTATACTTAAAAAATGCCTTTAGTTAGATTCCAAAATTAGTAAAACTTTAGCAATTTCTACAATGATTACCTTTTAGAAATGCTTCAATAATTTATTTAGAGAATACTAAATAATTTATTTAGAGAATACTAAATAATTCTATGCTTGCCATGATTAGCATCATTGTAATAAATTTCCGTCCTATAAACTAAATATTTTGAAATCATATTAAAACTCATTTGCCTTCACACGAGTAGCAACTAATATAACACAATATTATAGGTTCACACTAAATTGCTCTTTGCTTTTAATTTCGAGCAGAATTTGTTGCCTAACTCTAACAAACTTCCAAAGTCTATAATATACAGTTATATTAACCAAAAAAAAAAACATAAAACATTTTAACTAAATATTATTAAAGACAGCTTTACAGCTCACTCCAGGTCTTTATCTTCTCATTGTTTATATTATTTCTATATAAATAATAACCCTTTCAAATACATTAATTTATTATTATAATAATTTATATTTTATATGACTTGGCTAAGATATTTAAACTCATTAACATACTATGAAACAAACTTCACAATAACTTTATTACCAAAATGTAAAATGCATAGAACTTCACCGGATGTACCTGAAAAAATCTCAAATTCCACAGAAACCAGGCATGCAATTTTCTAATCATTCACAAAGATTTAAAAACTCACATTAAACCCGATCAAAAATCTGGAAATCAAATTAATCAGAGTGCGGGATCTACAAAATGTTTAAAATAAACCTCGAAGCAAACAAGTCGAAAGAAAATCTCAAACCGCAAATCCATCACAAACTCCAGCTCAGGTTTTCAAAATTATTGTAAACACAAAGTAGTCAATATGAACTCGAATTTAAATCTTGAACTCAAAAAAGGCGCAATAGAATCTCAAATAAACAATCCAGCTCAGAAATTTAAAGTAGTCAACATGAACTCGAATTTAAATCTCACAATAGCAAACTCTGAACAGGAATTAAAACTCAAATTCAGCGCGCGCAGGAGCCAAAAGTTTTTAAACATTTATGGAATCTCCATCAACTAAATAACTCCGAATTAGTGCACTGCATCCGGAGAAACCCCCTTTGTTCACTATAAAGCTCAAAGTGAAAGTTTCAGACTTCAAAATCAACGTATGCCGTATTGAAACAAAGTTCAAGAGCTCAAATTAGGAAAAAAAAACCATATATAAAAATTTCAAATCATTCGGAAAGGTTTGAAAGTTCTTGTTAAACCGTATAAAAAATCAGATTAATCAGATTACAGGAATTACAAAATGTTCAAACTAAAGCTCGAACTCAACACCGCCAAAACAATCTCAAACCACAAATCAAGCACAAATGTCACCTAAGAATTTCAAATTTATTGTCAGCATCTTACATACACGGTTGAATAAAAAAACATTAGCCGTATTCTGACCAGAAAATAAGAAATCAAATATTTGGCACAATGTTGATAGAAAGTGATTGATGCGTGAACGATCAAGCATGTACATTCGATTCTCAAATTAGAGATCCGAGAAACATTCAAAGATACAGTGGACAGATCAATTGAAGGGAATAACAACAGTCTTTGGCTTCTGGGGTTCGGGCGGAGGAACCTTGGGCACAGTCACAGTCAAAACCCCGTCCTCACAGAGCGCAGAGATCATTAAAACCGAAATAAATTGCAATTCTTACATAAGGGTGCTCTGATACCACTTGTAGGATTTACTTTGTGGGTTTTCCTAATTACTTTAAACCCTAACCAAGATCTACTCCTTTGTAAGAAATTGAAATTAAAGCACAGCGGAACTTACTTTCCATCTTCTAAAGCTCCTGGTCTTGACTTGAGTTATTGGCTCTTGAATCCTTCCAAGAGCTTGCAATCCTTTTCTCTGGCTATTCTTGATAGAGTATCAAGTCTTCAATGGAGCAGACAATTTTCTGAGTGATTGCAAGCCTTGGAGACTCAACCCTTTTATAGCAGTGCAAAACCCCAATCCTAGAGCAGCCGAAATTTAGCTGAAACAAGTCTGTCAAGAAATCTAGACAGCCGAAATTTAGCTGTCAAGAAATCTGGACAGCCGAAATTTAGCTTAAATTTATTACTGCTATTTATTTTAATCAATTATAATCGGTCCATTAACAATTATAATTGATTAACATTATTCTATATGTATTTGTATCCAAATCCTTATTTAAATACATATAATGCCATGACTTAATTAATCACATTATTTGGCATATTTTAATCATTATATAAATGTAATCTTGCTGACAGTATTTGATATCATAATCATAATGCACGTATGTCCAACCTAATTATTGTAATTAGACGTCTCTAAATCCAACATACCCTTCTAATGACATGGACGATGATGGTGCTGGAATCCAGTCCGGAATGGAAACACAAATCCCAAGTTGAAGCTATGGAAGTTTGCAAGGGAAATCCCCAATGTACTGTTGATCTCCACAAACTCAAGATCGTAATCCGCCTGAAATTCTTCCTAACCAACTTATAACCTAATCCAATACAGATACTTGTTCACTCTTTCTGGATCTAAGATGATACCAGAGATTTCAAAACCCTTGAACTATACATTCCAATTTTGGATCAGAATCATATTAACCCAACATTTAAAAACTAGATTTACTATGTTAAAATATTTTTTGTGACGAAAAGTGTAATAATATGTAACAGTTTTGAATTATTGAATGCATGCAGTTAAGAATGGTACATGGTACTGAACGAGTCACTAAGACTGTCCACACCAGCATGTTTGTTGCCAAGACAAGCACTCGAGAACGTAAAGTTGGGTGGCTTTGAGTTACCGAAGGGTATGTCTGTGTGGATTTTGGTGTTGGCTATCCATCACAAGAAGGAATTATGTAGAGAATATGCCCTTCCAGGTAGATAACCATTGTTACAAGTGCTTCACTTTCCCGTGGATGAGAGATTCAAGATTAGAAGTGCTCACATATTGAATCGCGTACAACAAGATTTATCTATACTTATAGGCAGACCATGCATAATAATATTAAATTTATTCGAAAAGACAGATGCATCATAAATTCATGGAGCATAATAATATTAAATTTATTCGAAAAGGCAGATGCATTACAAAATCATGGAGCCACTATTGGGAAGCTATTGAATAAGAATGAAAGGTATTACATACTTGTAGTTTTTGTGGTGAAGTGTTTGCATCATATTTAAATCTGATTTCTTTTTTTTTTCAAGAAATGAATATTACTGGTGAAGGGTTTACATCATATTTACGTCTCCCATTTCCTCTTTTCTCCAAGAAATGAATATTACCATCTTGCAACATAGGAGGATATGAACACATTATCAGGAAATGAACACGTAGCTAAACCTGCAACATTTGCAATCAAATTGAAAGAAAGAAACGATATAGAGCGAATTTGATGCTATGACAGAGCGTAAAATCATACCATATAAATGGAATTTGATGCCCTTCATACAATCATTGATATTTGTGAGCTAAAAAATTATAAACCCTCCAATATGTTTCACTTTACCCTCCTTCCCTATCCATACACAAACATGATTAACTCACACACAGACCGTCTCACACAGACTCAAACGACATACTTAGTCACGGACTGCGTTAGGAATACTTTATTATATTTTTTGGAGAGGGATGACGAGAAATTGAAATAATTATTAAATAGTGATTTAACAATTATTCCAATAACAGAAATAAGGAATAATAAATAAATAATGATTTATTTAACTATTCCTATGGTGTTTAGTCAAATGTTACAAGGAATAATTATCAAACAATGATTTAATAATTATTTCTAGAGAAAATTAAATAAATAATTATTTATTAGAAAATTAAATAAATAATTATTTATTCAATTATTTTTTATTTTAGTGAGAAAATAATTTAATCAAAAAGGTTTACTAAAATTTTTCCCATGGTGAAAGTGATTTTACTATGGTAAAACTAATCCTACATTGTGTATTTCAATCCACTCAGTTAGAAATGACTAGGTGATCATTTTTTGGTGATAACACTTGGGATTATGCATTATTTCTTAGGACTAGAAGTTTGAAAAAGGATAGGTGAGATATATCTTAGTCAAGGTAAAGATGTGATCAATATTCTCTAGAAGTTTGGCATGATGGACAACAAACCTATGATGACTCCTATAATTACCAATTTAAAAAAGTTGAGGAGTTCAAAATCTAGTCCCGTAGATCCTATTTTCCACAAACAGTTGATTGGGTCCTTGACCTATTTAGTACATACAAGACCAAACATTTGTTTTGTAGTGAATGTCCTCAGTCAGTTCCAAATGGAGCCAGAACAAGATAATTGGATTGCAGTTGAGCATATCCTAAGATATATGTTTGGTATATTGGTGATGGAATCAAACTCGTGGGATATATAGATTTAGATTGGGGTGGCAGTTAGATAGATTGAAGAAGTAAAACACATGGATGAGAAAGAAAGAATGATACAATTGTTTTGAGTAGTGCTAAAGATCAGTATGTTGACATAAGTGAAGTTTACGAGGAAGTTGTTTAGGTCAAGAAGTTATTATCCAATTTTTTTGAAGGACCGCTCAACCCTACTCATATACACTATGACAGTCAAAGTTTTATCAGATTAACATAAGACCAATGTTTCATTCTAGGACAAACCATATATGCACGAGGTACCACTACATTAGGAGTCTGGGACGAGATGGCATTGTTGAGCTGCACTATATACCCACTGATGAATAGGTAGCATATATTCTAACTAAAGCATTACCAAACAAGAAGCTCGAGTATTTGAGAAACAAACTTGGTTTGGTAGACATCTCTTTCCTAAGTGAGAAGGAGGGATGTTGATAATTCTTATCTTTATGGGTCAGGCACTAGACTAGGACTAACAACCCTAAGTTTTAGTGAATTCAATAAAGAAAGGATGGAGTTCAAAGGATTAGAAAAGCATCTTAGATTGGAACATTGTGTGGGTTATAGAATCGAGGTAAAGAAGTTGTTGACTGATACTCTTTGAGGATGAGATAGGGCATCCAAGATAAGAGTAGTTGAAGAGGACTAATACTCTTTGAGGATCTAGGATTGGGAATCAAAGATAAGAATATTCTTAAAAGGACATACCTCATGGGAATTTGGATGGGGTAATGTACCTTATAGGTATTGTGGTAGCTCATATAAAGCCTCCCGTTATAATGCTCTTG
Organism: Pinus taeda; assembly: GCA_000404065.3. Lineage (NCBI taxonomy): Eukaryota > Viridiplantae > Streptophyta > Pinopsida > Pinales > Pinaceae > Pinus > Pinus taeda. The sequence goes on along the minus strand of APFE030946078.1, from coordinate 5,111 downwards.
AATAAGGATGAACTTGTCTAGTTAAGGCCTTCAAGGACAATGCTGGTTATGATATAGATGTTTGACAAACATGGCTTACCAATCCACCTCTTCTTATGAGAATGCTTCAACACTGATATTCCTTATACCATATAATGTATTATGAATACTTCCCTAGTTAAGAGGGAGTGCTGAAAATTGTAATTAGGTTTGGTCTTCATAATGACCTAAATTGTAATCATGACAATGTATATTCTTTATAAAGAAAGAGAAAAAATAAAAAGAAATTATATTTTAGGAGTATGGTTTTCATGCTCAATTTTGAGTCAAAAAACATGTTCTTCGTGCTTTTAGGTTTTATAAGTATTTCCAGGATCAAGAATAATTTTTGTCATGCGTCATAGTCTCATTTGGACTCATTGTAATAAAAAAAAACATTTATTTTATCAAGAAAAATCCACTTATAAGTTCAAGACCAAATTGGCTCAAGAAGTAGATCAAGTTGGCCTAAAAGAGGGGAATTTGACCCTCAAGAAAGACTATATAAAAAATAAAAGATTGACCCATTTGGACACTCATCAGGCACAAGTTCAATCTGCAATAGCAAAGGTGAAAAGAGTAGCTCAAATGACGAAGAAGAGGAGGAGAAGTCAAAGTTTGAAGGTAATCTTTTCTTGTCTCGTTTCTAGGGTTTGTGAAGCTACCAATTGGAAGATGCTGAAGTTGTAGGGCAGAAATTCTGTGAAGCAGTTGCAGTAGTGAATTTGTAGTATCAAAGTTCTGGGAGCTACCTTGAAGGATATACTACTGGGGGTTGACTTGGGGCTTGGAGACTTTGTTGGCTTTGGTCTTTGGGTCTTCGAAGTCTCTTTGTAAGCAAATTCTAAATAAGAAGCTAAACAATTTTTATTTTTTTTGTTTCCCCTAGCTTGGAGCCTATATCTTGTGTACCTTGTCTCTTTGTGATCTTCATTGTTTTTGGTAATTGCTTGACGAACAGACAATAGAAGTAATAAAGGGTCAACTAACATCACATGTAATTATCATCATAAAAAGAATAAGTTATAATCTAAGTCTCTAGATTTCCCAACACTTTTGACAACTTAGATGCCTTGGGTCGCACGACTACTTAAGCCACAAATTAGTCATGCTAAGCATCTTAAGACTCGCATATACTAGTAAAAAAAATTAATATATCTAAAAATCTTTCTAGAAAATTCTCAATAAATATTTGGATCTATTTAATTGTGTATCTTCAAACAATTCAAACAATTCTATTTTAAAAACTATAACTCTATTATATTTTATTCAATTTTGTTAGCATAATTATATATTATTATTTAACTGCTATAGCAATATAGTTTTCTCTCCATTCTTCATGTATAACAATATATAATATATATATATATATATATATAATTTTAAATAAAATTATAATTTATTTATTATTTAAAACCCTATTTTTAATATATAATATATTAAACATCTTCACATTTTTTTAAAACATTAAATTTTTCTTCAAAACGTTCGACCACATTTTTAAAATTAAACAAAAAGGATCACATAAAGTGGTTGCGGCTTCCAAGAAACTAGTGGCTTAATCAACCAATAACTATGACTACCACCTCCACCAACTTGTCAACTTCTGCTGCTCTCCAGTAAGTCGTGATCTTTTGCTGCCTCAAACCAACCGGTAAAAAAAATTAGTAGTAGAAATGTTTGAATCGATTTTTTAAGAGTAAAATAGATTTAGTATCATTAAAAATTTGCAAAATAATTAGAATTTTAAAATTTTACAACTCTAAACTAGATTCACAAAAATTCCTGCAAAATTTTATCAAAATTTAGAAAAAAAATTCTATAATTTTCTCGCCAAATTTGAAAGCCGGTAGACTACAGCCGATTTTGATTGGAAAAGCCAGCACTCTGTTCTGGGTTGGACGCATTACATAAATGTATATTGGATATCTATTCAACGTGTCGTATGTAGAATTGCGCCAATGACTGGTGAAGGATACTTTGCTAACACTGTTTTACAGTTCATGAAGTGTGTATGTCACTGACCCTGTTGGTTTTCATCATTCATGCTAAGAATATTTTGCAATCAATATAGAAGCTTCTTAAACTCGTTATAAGATATAAATCTCTGCATAATTCTAAAACGTAGATTAGCATTTAATTCTGCAAAAAATCAGTGTTCATAAAGATGTTTAAAAGCAAATCCCTAATCAATATAGAAGCTTCTTAAACTCCTTATAAGGTATAAATCTCTGCATAATTCTAAAAATATAGATTAGCATTTAATTCTGCCAAAAAGCAGTGTTCATAAAGATGTTAAGGAACAAATCCCTTTTTGATGGGTAAAAGTAACCCCAAAATGAATGTATATTTATATATCTGTAGCTCTCTTAAATATATACTTAAAATCTGTGGAGTCGTCATCCTAATCAAATCCTTTGTCGTCCTAATCAAATCATCAGCTAATTGTTGAATCGCTAAAATTCTGAGTGAATCGTTTGTTGAATCTGTATTTTCGGCTAGATTATAAATCTCTACCCACACCGTCATTAAAATCGTTACTGAATTACTGATTCAAATCCCATAAATACTAATGAAAAAAAATCATTTAATATAAATGCCCGCTAAGAATGATAACAAACTCGAACCTACAAACTTCAACCATAAGAATATCTAAAAGAATCACTCGACTTTTGTTTGATCTGTATGTATAAAGGTATATGCTACAGTCATGTATCCGTATGAGAAAATGACGAGGACTGTTCTACCAAAATGTCGAATGCCTAGTGAAATAGGCGTGATGCCGTGCGGATATGATGCATGGGTATTGGAGATAGAGGTATCTACATGATAATGCAACGCATGCTGCATCCATTGCCTTGGAAACGTAATGCCATGCCCTGATCTAATCATGAAGAGAGAATACTGAGAATATTCAAGAGTGCCACCCTGCTCCAGATGAGAAATCTGAAGAGGTCATTAATTTTGTGGTCGATGTGGGTGAGAGCGATGTCCAACTCTGTGATGGACATGCTGACTTCATAGATGGAGTCCTTGAGTTCATTTTGCATGTTGGAGGATGACCTGGACATCTTGTTCATGATGTATCTGTCAAGTAAATTGTTGAGGTTTCCAACTGTAATATCCACATTGTTCAACTCATGCAATAGGAACTTGAATGACGATGATCTCTTTCTCTGCATCTCCATGGCTTCCTTTATCCTGTGTTGCATCATGTTCGTCATGCTGTTAGTGTCAATCAGAGGAGGTAGCGGGCTAGGACTGATGCTATTCTTTCTTTTAATAAAGCCTGCACCCGGCATAAAGGAACGGCATGGTGTGTTGTACGAAAGAGCAGCCACGAGTGCAGTGCAGGCAAATACGGTGATGCCCTTCGCTTCCTTGATGGCGTCTTCAACTCCTAATCCGCTAATTGATGTTGCCACTGCTACTGTTCGGTGAAGACTATCGGCCATTCTCTTCAATACGGACATGCATTTCTGTAACTTGTACTCAATATTCTTCCTTAAATCATCCCTGCATTTGTCAAGGGAGTCTTTTGCTTTCACCACTTGATTATTTATCATGTGGTCATGATGACTTAATACACTAGGAATCTGGGCATGAGGGTGAAGTAAGCCATGAAGAGCTATCTCTACTGACATGTTGTGCTTCTTCATTTCTGACATGCTTTCTCTTAACACATTGCACACATCAAGCAGATTCACCAGGTCCTCCATATGTTGGCTCAACCATTTTCTGTCGTTATTTCTCTCTATCTGCATGTGAGAGTACAAGTCCTTCAAATTGGAATAGCTAAACAGAACCACGTCCAGCGCTTGTCCAAGCCAAGCTGCGGAAAAATTGTAGCACTCAGGCTGCTGTTGTTGTTCCATGAGTGTCTCCACCTTAGCTCTAAGCTGGTTCTGAAAATCAGCCAGGATCGGGTGGGCGGTGGAGTCTGGCATGCTCCTTGACCTCTTGTGCTTGCCATTACTACGAACAGCAGCAGGCATCAATAAGTGCAGAGCCTCTCCAAGAGAAATGAGGGCAGAACTCATGACTACGATGAATGCTCGACCACTTAATTTCCTCCCTGTCAGGATGAGGATATGTTTATCTCTATGTGGCTGCCCTTGTAGTTACTTGCCTCTCGGAACATCTAGGGGTATGTATTAATACAACTCAATTTCAGGCGTCCACCACATCACAAACACGTTGATAGCTGACAAAGCATGGTCGACAGAAAAAATAACGGAAAGGATATGTTATAATAGTAATTTAATATAAGCCAGCCTGTTTGTGTTTCATGTCTATGGAGAGTGTTTCTTCCTGTCCGCTAACGAACTAAACGAAGCCGAGGGAGACGGCCATTTTATATATTGAGTCAATAACTTGGCCCTTGCTTGGACGGACAAAAAGCTTCAAATAAATTAGAGTCAGATTTCAACAGCACTATATTTCTCTTCACATGCACATGGAGGCCACGGGGATAACCATCGAAGCAGGTTAGCAGAAAGAATAGCGGAGAAGAAAAGTGATAATACCAATATAATGTGAGTCAGGCGTGTCTGCTCCTTGTGTATGGAGCGTGTGTCTTCCTGCCCGGCAAAACTCTGAGCGAAGCATATCAGGGACGGGAATTTTATATACGTAATGAATACACAACACTATTGCTTCCACAGACACAATGCATCAGTTTTAAGTATCAGTAGTCACATGTCTATATGCATGCACATGGAGGCCACGGACGCCAATTCACGTTTGTTTGATTTTATAAAAATGATGTGCAGTCGCATTTATTTACGGTAATCTCACTTAATTATGGGCATGTTACGCCAATTCACGTTGTTTCATTTTATAAAAATGATGTGCAGTGGCATTTATTTACGCTAATCTCATTTAATTATGGGTATGTTTTTTGCGTTTTCATCTTTATTTTAATACAAGATTTGAACCCAAGACTTTTTGTTCAATGAGATCTAATTTTACTTGGGCACCTGAGCTACTGTAAAAGGAACTTAGTTTTAGTTTGTTAATCAATATTAATTCATATAATAATTCGTTTTTCATATTTAGTTTGTTAATCAATATTAATTTATCATATAATATTT
>APFE030946074.1:0-23274 GCA_000404065.3 Pinus taeda | reverse complement strand
TTGATTATGGCCTATAAGAGGTGATAGCTTCCAAGAGATTCTCATCACACAGGAGAAAAATGCTCTGGAAGGGATACATGTCAAGTGATCTAATGGAAAGGTAATGTTCTAATGCCCTAGTGCATGATGCACTATATCACTGACTAGATCACCAGTAGATGTGGGCACAAAATAAGTCGCCACAAAATTAACTTGTGGAGGGGGTCACACCACTTGCATACAAGGACCATTTAGGGAAGATGGTTGATCGAGAGTCAAATTAGGACCAATGAATGAAATTTGACGAATGACCACAATTCTTCCTTCATGCAGGAAAGATATGACATGAAAGAGAGAAGAGAAAAGAACTCCCATGACATAAACATAGTCATGACCGAGGAGTAAATTAAAATCCAAAGGGCCTTGGAAAACTAGCACACTAAGATAGACTATTTTTCCTCCCAAAGTAATAGGAAATTTCATAAGGATTCCTAAGGGTTGACTGGTTCCTTTATTAAAATCTAAGAGACTTTGGGTAATGGGGACAAGCTACAGAGAACCTAAATATTTCCAAGTAGTTGAGGACAAAAGACTAATATATGCGCCTTCATCTATGATTGTGCTAGGTACGTCTATATTATAAACCTGTACTGTGACCTGAAAGGGCATATAGGAAGGAAGGTGATATCCTGCCACTCGACTCTAATCAAAGAAAGTGACTAAACTACTTGGAGATGGTGCCATCATAATGGGAGGACTTCTCTCTTGTGTTACAGGAATTGGAGGATCCGCCCCCCATACCATGGGAATAGGAGGATCGCCCCCCTGCACCATGGGAACATGAGGATTTCCCCCTAATTCTTTTGAATTTGAAGAAACCAGAAGAAATTGAGCGATACAAAATTCACTCTCTACAAGATAAATTTGATCAACTAAAAGTGAAATTAGATCAATCATTTTTTTCTACCAATGGTTGGTTGGAAACAGACTCATGGGATTCACTTTCAGAGAGAGTGGTATTTACCATAGATGAGTTTTGATAAATCACTTGATCAACTAGTGGAGGATCAAGGGAAATATTTTGATAACCATTTGGAAGACGAGGTTGAGAAGTGATAAGGATATCCAACATGTTAGAGGCTTCATCCATATAAGGAAAAAGGTGAATAGGATGATGCCCTTCACATAACCTACAGGGAGATTTGATTTTTCCATTTTTCTCGTGGGCTTTACTATCATTAGTTGAAGGTTTATCATTACCATGATATCCATAGGTCAATGGCAAAGGTCGATGTGAACCCGTGGACCACACTTCTAATATTTTGGGAATACAAGGACATTCTCGAAGAAGGTGGTCACCCTTACAAAGCTTTCATGGGAATTTCACTCTACAAGGTCGATTGGAATATCTTTTAACATTAGTTGCATCTATAGTAATGGTTGCTTAGTTGGCCCTTTCCTTATTTTTATTATTCTTAATATTCCTTTCGTTCTTATTTTTATCCACCTAATTACTTACTTGTAGGCTTTCACTAGATGAAGATGAAGAAGATGAAGAACACTGAACAAGCAAAGAAGGTAAAGAGTTAACTTTAGGCTCAACCAAAGGTTGATACAGTTCAGGTGGAGGAGAGCCTATTTGAGGAGCCGTTTGGACATTTAGAACCATTGGGGTCGAAAATAAGAAAATTGGAAAACCAATGGTAAACCTGGGAAGGGACAACTTTTCCATATAGGAAGCACCAACATTTCCAAAAGAAGAGAAAGGACCAAGATTCCTGTCAGAGGGGTTTAATGGTTGGTTGACATGGGAATTATTTCCATTAGTCTCAACCTAAGATCTACTAAGGAGTATTCCATAGGAAAGATATTTTCCCATGGTCAATTAATTGATTTTATAATTTAACAAAAATAAATCAAAAATGGGTAACTAGGCATAAAGGTTTACCAAGAAACTGTGAACTAAAATATACATCTTCACAAACCAAGGACTTAATGTATGACAACCAATCTCCCTGAATGTTTTGTTCGATGTATCATGGTATACGATGCAGTTGACTTGATTACCTATGGATGGATAGAAACCTATTGGTCACTCCAAAAATATACACGACATTATGTGGAAGTGTGGTATTAGCAGTGTTCTCTAATGCATAACCATTCAATGAGAGCATTCCCATATACTTCCCATGCATGGAGCACCTACAATATCCCTGAAAGTACTGGTGAACAGTCCTATACACTTCTGTATGTGGAACAATATTTCACCCCAAAATGTAAACTAATGACAAGTGCTATGTTTAAGGCTTTGGAAAATCTGTAGCCAAGCTCTAAATGTTCCGTCGTGTTCCGAGGTCCTTAGGTTAATTGAGGTAAATTTTAACTTTGATCTTGGATTAAATTTCATTTTTAAGGCTCAAAGATCGATATCACCGGAACCCACCTATGATGCAAAATAATATGCAAAAAAAAAGATTCTTTTCATTTTGATGAAAGTTAACTAGTGTAGGGAAAAAACGTAAACATTGATGAGACAATCAAGTATGCAACAAATAAAGCTTCCTAACTAGAATTTCCGCTTTCACTATTCCAATGCACCTACCAAAAGTAAAATGGTTTTTTTTTAACTTTTCTTCCCAATGGATGAAAATGCATTTTTCAGCTTTTGACACTAAGAAATGTAATCTATGCTCAATGATAATCCCAAAAATGACTTTTCAATGCAATGTAATCTAATGCAATTTGAAAAGTAAATGTTTAGATGAAAGCTAAGAAAATATAACTACCATTTCTTTTATGGTTTTAAAAATAGCTAATAATGCTTTAACCAATAACAAATTATTATTGCTTCCACACGTACAAGAAACAAACAGTAAATTCAATTGACCCAATAACTATAGACTCAACCAAAATTCACTTTCACTACTTAAAACAAAGGGATGGATTTTGCAAACCAATAATAAATCAACAAAAATAATGGAAAATTATATGCACACAGAGCACGAGAACACTTCAGAGATCAAGACACACTAGACCTTTATGATAAAAACCCTAAAAATCTCATTTTTTGGACCAATGCTACTTTCATATTGAAAATCCACCCTGATAAGGTGGATCAACGCTACTTTATGGTAAAAACGCGTGTTTCCAATGCAACAATGTGATTTTTTTGGATAAAAAAACATCGAGGGAGAAAGAATTATGAAAATGAGGAGAAATCCAAATATACATCTAGACTTGACACTCTAAAGAATGTACTACTTAGAATGCAGACCCAAAATGACCCTAAATCATAGATCACAATGAGGTTGGTCAAACTAATCAAAAATACCAAACATAAAAAGGAGGCTTGAATGGTTACAACCTCCCCATTGTAGTTGCCATTTTATTCTACAGATAATCCTTTCTACATATAGAAACAATCCATCTAGTCCTATGGGGGGATCTAGCAATAATCTAGACAAATATGTGCAAACTTTCCTATCTTATACCAGAAATACAAAGGAGGATAGATGACCTACCTCACTCTGATGCTAATATTCATTGGTGTTGTCCTTGATTCTCTTGCTTCCAAGCTCAGTCTCCTCTTCGCCAATGTGGACGAATACATGAAAGTAAAATCACGTGGAAACAACAAACGCGTACATGGAAAAAATCATTTCAACATAAACCATATAACAAATCAAGGAGTATTATACTAAATGAGCTATAATCAACACATTTATGGAAAGAAAACACTTAATGTATTATTAAAAGATAGTAAAGAGAGAATTACAACCACTTCATCCTTGATGTTGGAAGGCTCCTTTAGGTGAGTTTCAAAGTCCTAGCCTTAACCTTCAAGAACTCCTTTCTCCTTAGCCAAATGGGCAACATTTGGGTATAGTTCAGCACTAGGAAGGCAACAAAGCAATATCCAACCAAGAAATAACCAAAAGTAGATGATAGGGTTTGATTTATAGGGAAAGAGAGGGAGTTGAGGATCCATAATAGGAGGGAGAGGTTCCACATTTCAATGGGAAGATCCATTAAATTGGGATCAAGAACTAGGAATGGGAGGTCTCGCTCTAATCCTCATTCAACTACAACCAACTCGTCATTCTCGAGGAATTTAGTTGGAGAATATTCTCCTTCATTTTAGGAAAAACTACCTGAAGAGGACCAACGTTTACTTTCTTATCAAAAGGGAGGCGGTGAGTGCTATTCACTAGCTAGACAAAAGGTTACCAATGGGATTTTGTCTGCTAAAAGTAGCACTGGACTTGCAAAACAAGGTTTTGGATAATTTCTTCAAAATTTCTTCAAGGAAAGTCTTATTTTTCATTTAGGGATGCTTCTAAACATGTTTGATGGTGAATACATTGTTTTTTACAATTTTTGTCACTTTGTGACACTTGCAACATTGACGACACAAAGTGCAACACTTAGGATATGAGACTGGGAGTGTGACAAAATACTGTGTAACAACCATGTAGCTAGTGTACCCATATGGTGACCTTCTCTACATGCATTGACTTGAAGGAGCACCTACATTCTCCCTCACATCCTACATAAGTCTCTTAGCTTCCTTGCTCCTTTTTCTTCCTTCTCTAGATGGTTCTGATTGATCGGTTATCTCCACTCTCTACTCCTCAATTTGTGGTTTCTCCATAACTTCTTGAGGTTCCTCCTTTAGAGGTAAAATCTCCTCTTCTAGTTATATGAAGCTTCCTCTCAAGAGATAATTGCATTGCTTTGCCTTCATCAAATTTTACATCCCTTCACAGAACTATCATTCTGAGGGATAACAAGTACACACGATAGTTGTGGGGAGTTTATGTCTAACCAAAAAATACCCCAATCATGTTGTTTGTTCTAGATTCTTCCTTGATTTTTTGCATACATGGAAGTAAACAAAGGCTCCAAAAATCATGAAGTGTGACACATTTGACTTTCTCCTCGAGAAGGACTCCTCCAGTGTAATAATGCCTAGAATCCAATGAGGACTCCAATTCTACAAATATATTTTTGTGTTGCACACCTTGACCCATAAATGAAAATGTAGGCATTGATCATGGAACATCACCCTCGCTACTCCCACAATGTTATGATTCTTTCTCTTAGCCACCCCATTTTTCTATGGGTTGTGGGGTGATGTCAACTCTCGTCGAAGGCTTTCTTTTCACATAAATGTTTAAATTCATTTGACACGTACTCACCTCCATTATCATTCCTGAGAGCCTTCGCCTTGTTGCCCATTTATTTCTCAACCAGTGCCTTGATTTCTATTAACTTTGAGAATGTCTCATCCTTCTTCCACATGAAGAAGATCTAACACTTTCATGAGAAGTCATCAATAAAAATGAAATTCTATTTGTGCCTGGAAGTGGATGCTATCAAGAAAGGTCCACAAAAGTGGATCCTTTCCAAGAGTGCATGTGTTTTGTTATCCCTTTCATGAAATGTGGATTTTGTGTACTTCCCCAAGGTACATATTGTTGCTCAAGTTCTCCTTTGAGGAGGCCTGTGGTTATCTACTAAATGATATTCAAAGTTCCATGATGCAAATGGCCAAGTAATTTATTCCAAATTTCAATGACATCGAGGTTGTGCACCTTCTCCACATTTGTGCTCAATGCAACACAATTCTCCACATCTAGCTTGTACAAGTTTTTCACAAGAATCTCAATCTACTTCATCTGTCTCATGGCTATGTGTCTTAGGAATGCCTTTCCTATGCTAAAGAACACATCATAACCACAATCTTCTAACACTACAACAGAGATGAGATTTTACTTTAGTCCGAGAATGAACATGACATCCTTCAACCTGAGGACGAAGAATCACTCCCTCTAAAAGCTGATTGTAAGATTCTCGGTTGCACTATACCTTCCATCATCCACCATATCGATGTGCATCTGCAAATATTTTTCCTCCAGGTCACTGAAAAAATATTTACTTCCCATCGTGTGGAATGATGCACCTGATTCTAAGTACCACATGCTTCCCATTACTGTGCTGACCATGCATGAAATGAGGGTAAATTCAAGCTCAAACTGTGAAGCCAAAGCTTCACTTGTTTCTCCTCCTTAGGTCTTTGTGCTTTCCTTCTTATGTGGACACTTCATGGCATAATGACCTAATTCATGACAATGGAATCATTTAAGTTTTGAAAAATATTTCTTCTTTCCCCCTTGACTAGATTTTGGTTTGGATTGGGATTTGTTTGCTTTTCCCTTCTTCTTCTTTCTAGCTAACACAATTTTTTCTTCATCATTTCCCTTGGATAAAATCCCATCTGCGATATTTGTCCTTATTTCATCCTATATGAAATCAAACCATAAGCACTCCCAACTTGGTAGTTTCTCCCTCCCATTCATCAAATCTTGATAGCTAAGCCAAATCTTGGGAAGGCCCAAAAGGGATAAGGTTACGATGTCTGTTTTAGGGACATTATGTTATCTAGGAAATTCGTTCTACAAATAGAAGTGATCCCTCTAGTCCAATGAGTGGATCTAGTAACAACTGAAACAAATACATGCAAAACTCTTCTAGTTTAAGTTAGAATGAGATGAGAGAGGATAGATGGCCTACCTCACTCCTATGCAGTATCTTTTCAATGTCGATAAGGATCTCCTCTCTTCCAATCTTGATCCTTTCTATTATGTTTTGAATGAATACCTACAAGAGAGAACAAACAAGGAAAACAAAGGAAAAACATAACATATTCATTCTAATGTAAAGCATACAATAGATCAAGGAGCATCATACTAAGAAAGTAGTCATTTACATGCTTATGGAAAGTAAACATGCATTGTATTAATAATAAACACATGAGGTAAGCATACAACCATTGCCTTAATGTTGGAAGCCTCCTTTTGGATGGGTTTCCAAGTCCAAGCCAAGAATTCTCAAGCTCTCCTTTTTCCTTCACAAATTATTAGAAATTAGGCACAATTTAGTAGCAACATGACTAATCTAGTCCAACCAACCACTTGAGGCTATATGGGAATGTATTTATATGGAAGGATAGGGAGTTAGGGATCCACAAAAGGGGAAATAATGTCAACATATTAATGGTAAGATCCCTAAATGTAGGATCAAGGACACAAAATGGGAGAAATCGACCATATCCTTATTCAACAATAACCATCTCATTGTTCTCGAGGTTTGTAGTAAGAGAATCTTATGCTCCCTTTTTGGAGAAACTACCTAAAGAGGATTGGTATGGATTTTCCTATCCCATGTCTGTTGCTAGCGCTAGTTACTAGTTTGACCAAAGGGTACCAGCATAGTTTTTCCTGCTAAAAATAACATTGGGCTTGCAAATAGGGTTTTTTTGACAAGCTCTTCTAGAATTACTTCAAGGAATTTCTTCTTCTTCTTTTCAGGATGCTATGATCAATGTTTTTCATGGTGAATTCATTGACAAATTTTGTCACTTTGTGACATTTTGGGCAAAGTTTGACAGTTCAAGGTATGAGATGGGGAGTGTGACAAATTAATGCATAACACGTTAACACCAACCCCGCCAAGTTCATCACAACACTTTGTAAACTTTCTAAGATACCGCAGAATTGTGTCATTCTTTTGCAACTTGATACTTAGAAGTTTATCATTAAGCACCAACTTCTTGTGGTCACTACTATTCTCGAACATTTTTCAGTGATTTCCACATCGCAAAAAATGTTTCTTTTCTATGGAGATTCGAGAAACTATGATTCTGTACTACCTCCAAGATTATTCTCCTTGGCTACATCTTTCTCCCACTAGGCAAGGTTTTGGGCATCAAATGCTTGTGGTTTTGCAACATTTGTCTTGATTTATTCTAACAATCCATTGTCATCCAATACTGCCTCTATGTGGTCCTTACATGCAACAAAATTAGAGGTGCCTTCCAAGACATACTCTAGCCTTGGTCCATTGAAGGTCTTCTTCTCAGCTCTCGAGAAATCTCACTACTCTAATCTTCAAATTTGAACCTCTAAGAAACAACTTCAAAATTTTTTCTCTATTGTGAATCGAACTCTAATCCCAGGTAGCAATTAGGTTGTATATTTTCATATTTTCATGAATTTTTAATCAAAATCACATGACACAAACCTACACTACTTCTCTGCGGACATTATTTCACAATTTAGAATAGAAATCTCAGACCTACAAGAATGCATAACACACATGCAATAATTATTTTTATCTGGGGAAATAATCTACTAAAAACCCCAATGCCTCTTGCATTAATCAAATGAATAGAGATGTATTACAATTTCTTTTCTCAACTCAGCTCACCTTGCAAGTGCATAACCTTTCTCTCTACTCACTGAAGGTCACTGACCCAGACTTAGTCAAAAATTTTCTCAGCTTGAGATCTTATTTCCTTTATATGTTCCTTTAGGAATTATCCCCTATTATTTAGGAAAATCCTCTTATTGAATTACACAATTCCTTAGGTTGGTCATCTGACTACATGCAACACTTGTACACTCAAGACTAGTCTACAACTGATGTTACATTGCCCTGGAATCTCCACCTCAACTGGGTTACTCGAATTCTCTAGATGCACTAGATATTTTGGGTTTATTACTCAGTTAAATGGATGATCATTGAGTTTCCCTGAAGTTCCACTACTTAACTGACCTTCCACTAGTTCCTCCTAATGTTAGAACTAATTTAGTTGAAAACAACTTGAGATAGATGACCTTGATTGCTACAAATTAGCAATCACACATGTAAAATTGAACTCTAACTCCTCCAAATTGAATTTACTGAGTAGACTGGGTGACACAAGTCATGTCACACAAATAAACATCATCCAAGTTGTCTGTTGACATGGACATTCGAATTTCCTCAATTTAATCAAGGAAAAATCATGTTGAGAATTTATTGCTACATTTTTAAACACTCTGGAGTTGATGTGGTAGCATGGGAATGGAGGAAGGCATGAAAAATGCATAACCATTTTTGTTTACAATATATGAAGGATGGTGTTTGTTTAAGGGGGAGGGGATTGTAACACTGCTTTTTAAAACCTTATTTTTTGTAATTTTAATTTATGAATTATAATGATGGAAATGTTTAGTATGGATATCTTGACATATTTTATTTGATGTAATATTAATTTTATTTATATATTATTACAAATCTAAAATACAAATCAATAAACAAGGATCTTGATACCTAAGAAGAACCTAAAAGGGGAAAAATCGGAATTTCCTATCATACTTTGAATTAAGTGTTCAAATTTCATATTTTGTAGTTCAACTACCCAATTCCTAGCAATTATGGGAATAAATGGGGAGTGTTACTAAATTTTCCCAAACGTATGGGCTATGTACCTATTCTTGAGACTTCTTATTTGGCCATATAGCCCTAGATGGGGACCCCATATTATCATGAAGGTAGGTTATGGTGTGGGCTGAGGAAGAAAGTAGTAGTGTGTGATGTTAAAAATGAGATGATTATGTCATTTTGTCAAATGTTTATGAGTAAGGGAATTATAGAGAATGGCATGAAAAAAAAAAAAAAACATATAGAATGTAATAGAACCATAAGTGGGTGTTGAGACAATGACTCTAAATAGAAGGAGAAAATAAATCATTTTGAATCATAAAAAGCATATTTGAAATTGTGATTTTAACTAAAATTGGGTAAGGAATTCAGTGTGGGACCTTTTAGCCCAGCATAAAAGGGAAAATAATTTTCTAAGAAATATGTCTTAACTAAGCACATAAGGCACTAAGAAAATGGAAGTATTAAGGAACCATTAAATCAGTGAAGGACTCCCTTGGTGTTCTGTAGGCACTGTTGATAAATTTAGGGTAACTAGATTAAATCATTCCTCTTACTTTGATAATCGTTTGTGAGGTATTTATACTTAACATGCTTAGCTTCTTCTTCAACTTGATTATTATTGTGTTTTCTATCATCAAACAAGTGCCAAATAATGAAAAATCAAAGAGACAAGAGGACATGAAATGTAGGATTATAGCCGGGGCCAAAACCTCTCCTCTTGAGAGGAAAACCCACAAGAATTATTCTCTTCTTATATAATCTTCAAATGACAAATTACAAGACCTAAGAGCCTTGAAAAAGACCCCTCCAATACCATGTCAACCTTTCTCCTTGATGAGATTTCTTTCCAACAATTTTGACACCAAAAAATTTGACCAGAAAAATTTCTTCTACAACTTAGACCTGGTAGTTTCTTTTGCAATTTTGACCTAGCAATATCTTCTGCAATTTCAACCCAACAATTTCTTCTACAATTTCGACCCATTAGTTTCTTATGAAATTTCGACCTAGTAGTTTCTTCTATAACTTTAACCCAATAGTTTCTTTTGTAGCTTTGACCCCATTAACTTTCCATCAATTTGACTTTCCCAACAACTTTCCAGCACTTTGACTTTCCCAACAATTTTCTAGAAACTCAACTTTCCCAACAAACTTTAGCAACCATAACACAAGAGAGAGAGAGAGAGATCCAAAGCTTCGATCTTGATTTTATTCTTCTTATACTTGATTTTGTTCCTTTTCCAACTTCTTTCTTTATGAGATCAAACTTTCTCTTTTTGTGTCCAAATGAGGTTGAGTTCCTTTTTATATATAGGCTTTCCAGGGGTATGAATTTCTTCCTTCAGATTGACTTGCTTAAGACACCATGAAAAAGTCTTGGAGGCTCTTTGACTTTATTTTGACTCAAATGAAATTTTCTTTACAATATGTAACATGACCAAAAGGGTCTTGCATACATGACAATGACCCTTGTGACTTTTTTACTCAGTCAAAAGCCTTAGAAGCACTCAATGGGTTCCTGACCTATAAAATAAATTTCCCTTGAGCATGAAAACCATGCCTCAAGAATGAATATAATAAATTTCCTTTTTTCTTTACATCAAATACATAAAATCATGATTAATATGTCATTATGCAGACTGGACCTAGTTACATATTTCAACACTCCCTCTTAACTAAGGAGGCATTCATAATCCATACAAGGTAATTGGACATTCTCAAACTAAAGAATTCTCATAATGAAAGTTGGATTGGTAAGCCATCTCATAAGCTACCTCCTTAGCTTATGCTAGAGAATCTTATCATACCAACCAACATTGTCACATAGCAAGGCCTTGACTAACAATTCTATCTCTCCACAATATCGTGGCACAATTCTGGTGAGACCAATGACTGATAAAAACCATCATCATTATCTATTAAGGCGCATACCACACCTGGGTGTTCACAAGGTACACCCTTTTAGGACAAATCCTATCTTGGAATAACACATCCTCAAGGAATTTCCTCTTTAACTACTCTTACCTATTGGATTCCCTACCACATCCTCAAAGAGTATCGAAATCAATCTTTCATTCTTACTAAATCCTCCATTCTTTATTCATAACATGAAGAAAATAATTATGTGTATATCTCTCCTCATGGCCTTCACTAAGACTTACAACAGTAAGTCCTAGTCTGGTGCATTAGTCTAGTGCATGACACATGAAGTAGAGAACCATATCTGTCACTCCCTCTTAACTAGGGAGGACCAACTCATTCCTATAAAAGGAATATATAAAGCTCCCTCTTAACTTGGGACTTGCTTAATCTCCATCTCAATTAGGGACTTGTTTCCAACAACAATGCTTTGGTGGAGATCATGGTACTATCAACTACTTGTATGTCCCCTCCTTTCGATGTCATGAATTTCAAATTGTTCATCATGAAGCCTTGATCTTGTAAGGAATCATCCATCCATCACTTTACTTCAATGAACCATAGGGTTTAACCAATAGTCATGTTATCCTTCTTTTCCTTCGAAATAGATCTTCTAGTCGACACCTAGCTTTCATTCATACAACTACCTCTTCTAGGTCATGTTTATTTTAGTACATTCCATCCATTCTCAGTTGTAGGTGACATGTACAATTTTCTTTTGGTAGCCCTATTTCAACCCAACCAGATGTTTTTCAGAAATAAAAATGAGCATAAATAAAAGTTACCTTTTATGATGGTCTTTCATCATGACATCTTCTTATTTGCAACATTGACATCTTTCGCATTCATAAACACATCTCAAAGACATTCAAATATCAAGGGTCTCGTATATTTACAGTCCTTATCAAAGTTTTCATTCCTTCTCCATTTGAATCTTTGTTAGCTTCTTGTTTCTCTTCTAATCATCTCCCTTCATGCTTGAGTCTCATTAGCACTATTGCCTCGTAATCCTAAGTTTTTTCTTAGGCTTTGTCACAAGTTTGAAGCCCATGAATGTTGTTTTAGGGAAGAGGAAACCAGTAAATGTTGCATCATTAGGTGTGATGTGAGAAAATTTGGATGCTCATATAAGTGTTCAAGAGTTGAATTCCTAATTAGAATATCTCATTGAAATCCTTTTAAGGCCTATGAAACTACTATTACCACTCAGCTTAACCTAGTTTGGATGGGGTTCATTGGCTATCATGGCTACCAATATAAGTATTTGTGTCAAAAATATTTCATATGAATCTATTTCATAAATTGTGTCAGCCTTATTTTGGAAAGAGTTTAAATTTGCACGCAAGAATAATATATTTTGCATGGGTCTTCTTTGGAAGGTTTATATATTTTTATGCATTAAAAAATTAACTGTTGTGCACTTGAGTTCTTGAAAATAAGTATTTTCTTTTTCATCCAATAAAAGTATCTATTATACGTTTGTTTTTTTGAAAAGAATTACATGCTTGCATGCACGAAGGAGTAGGTCATGCATGAAGGAGTAGGTATTGTGCATTTAGTTTCTTGTAAAGAAATATGTGTTCTTGCAAGTATGGAAAGAAAAAATATTATTATTTCTTTAGGAAAAGAATACATGTAGAGGTGCACAAAACAATAGTCATGATGTTGGTTCCCTGGAAGAGAATAGATGCTTTGAAATAAAAAGTTGTTTTGTGCTTGGTTATATATATATATATATATGGTGTTCTTACATGAAAGAAATATACCTACATGACTAATAACTATTATACTAAATTCTTGGAAAGGAATTTTTGCATATAAATATTAATTATTACATAAGTTCAAGAAAAAATAAACGTGTTTAAATGTTCTAAGTCTTTAAAAATATATATTATTAGAAAAAAAATCCACGTTTCTTGTGTGCATGAGCATAGGTTAAATATAATTCTTTTCTTAAAAGGATTTGTTGTGAAATTATGGGAATGTATTTATGGATTTTGTGTGCATAATAACTAAATTATCGAAATTGTTTTACTTGAAAAATGTTAAATGGGAACCTTGTGCAACCAAATAATAACTATTTTCCTAGATCCCTAGAAAAAGAAATGTGTATTTACATACACAAAATATTAGTTCATTGTGTTAAATCTATTTATGCGCAAAATAATAATAGATATTTTGAAAAAAGGAATAAGATTCTTTATGCATAGAGACATTAATTGTTGTGTTAATTTCCTCCTTGAAAACAAAAATGTGTTGCATGAATGCAAATAATAGTTGACTGAAATAGATTTCTTGGAAAGAAATGCACTTTACATGCATGGAAAGTAAAACTTTTGAGATAGATTTTTTGGGAGGAAATGTAGTTTTCATGCGTAAAAAAAATAACTAATTGGGATTTCATGCATAATTGAAAATATATTATGTTAGTTTCCTTTGGAAAGGGTTATGTCTACATGCAAGAGTAATAGCTATTATGTCCATTTCTTTTGATTATTTTTTAATACATGAGAATGAATTAATTAATGATTTAGTTTCTTGGAAAAGAAACATGGATGTTACATGCAAAAAATAATGGTTAATATTGTGCAATTTAATAAAAGCTATTGTGCTAGAAGGGTGTATATTGTATACACCAACTAAGGTAATAGTTTTCTTTTAAAAAGGAATATCCATTTACACTGTTTCTTTTAAAGGGTGTTATGCATATACAAGAATAATATATTATATGTTAGCTTTCATTTGGAAATATTATGAATTTTCAAATAAGATTATTTGTTAACCTTCATCTAGAAAGACTGTGTGTTTGCATACAAGATGGTATCAAGCTTTATTTGTGAAAGACTCTTTTGGAAAAAAAATAAAATATATGCATTTTCATGAATAGGAATAATAACCATTGTGTTAGTTTCCTTTTTACATATTTGTGTGCACCAAAAGTAATAATTGAGGGGATAGGTTCTTTGAATAAAGTTTATATAATTGTATGCATAGGAATACTAACTAATATGTTTTACCCTTTGAAAATAAAAAAATATGTATTTTATGCATATAGCATTTGGCTTCTTGAAAATAATTCTTTATAATAGGATAAAGTGTATTTGTATGTTCAAGAAGAAAATGTATTTTCATGAAAGGTAACATATGTTCACATGATATTGGTTGAGGGGTTGGGTCCTTTTGGATAAATTTGATGTGGATGCACGAAAATAACACATATTTTTATTGTTATTTGGGAAAAGCTTATATGTATAATTTTGTAGAATCTTTCTACAAATCAGCTAGCTCTGATACCATGTAGAAACTTCTCACCTGTAGATCACCTGGTAATGCAATGTACTAAAGAAAAACACTTGATCTACTTCTACAAACAATTTAGCGGAAGCTTAATCAAATATGAGAAACATCAATAAGAAAACATATAATTGATAAGAAGGAATCAATCACACATAACACAGAAGAATTTACCCGGGGAAAGCCTCAGCGTAAAACCCCAACTCTGTATTATCATACAAGTCGAAATATAGTCTGGATTATAGAAAGAATCAACTCACAACCTATCCTTCTCTCTCTGCAATCCCTCTCTTGCTCATAGACAGTCAAAGTCTTCTCACAAACCTTCTCCTTTGTCCTCCAAGCCTCCTATTTTCTTGTGCAATTTCCTTGGGGTCCAGTGCTGCCACCTGTGAGAATTGGCCTCTTCACACACTCACTAACCTCTTATCTAATTGCACAAACCTGAAGGAGATAAATCCTCATCATGGATGAGCTTACTTTATAGTAAAAATATCCATCAAACTGATAGTACACTGTCCCTTCTCTGATCTCTACTGGGTTTCTGTCTGAACTGACATGCATCAGTTATCCATGAGTGAATACATAGTTATCTGAAAATAATAGTTGTCACATGCATGCAAGCATCAACAAACTATATCTCATTAATTTAACAACTTGTTAAATTAATCTAACTGAACTTGAGTAAGTTAAACTAAGTCAACTGATCCTCTCAATATAGAACTCATCCTTAATTCCTCAATCAGTGGAGCAAAACAAGGACACATTCCCCAATGGATGGAGAAATAATTGCATGTTCTCACAAAGACTTCAAGTTTTCTTTTCCTTAACTAATTAACTCATGGAGATTAATTAATTAATATTTTAAACTACTGGTAAGATCAAATTCGTTTTTACTTCCTATAGTTAGACCAGGAACTGCTAAAAATAGGAAGGGACCCAGAAATGCTATTTTTAGAAAATGTTATTTTTAGCAGTTTCACCTCTCACCCAAGGTGGACAAAATGCTCATTGGCCAAACTGCTATGTTTAGAAGTACTATTTTTAGAAGTTCTATTTTTAGCACTTCCTAAATTTAACATATCTTGTTGCACACTTTTCAACATTATATAAATACATGCAAGAATATGAAAGTTAAGATTATATTATTCTTTAAAAGAATTTGGACAATGGTATTGATTTTCCTTGGAAAAGAATGTAAGCTTATGGGAGGGGAAGAGCAATTAATGTGGTATATATTTATGGACATGATTTTATAGTGACATGTGTATGATTAATGCATATTCAGTGTTGCTAAAGGGAACATGTCATGATATTTTGTTTATATTCATGTATGCACATGAATAGATGTTGCAGAATCATTAATAAGGATTGATTATTGGTTTATTAATACTTTATCTAATTATGATACCAAATTTTATTGAAGACAACAATGGAAGGAAATAATGGCGACTTATGCAAAGGATAGATTATATTTAACATTGTGGTAGGTGAAGAACTAATGTTCCATGAAGATTGAAGGGTGCCAGTTGTAGGATGGTCCACTGATGGGGAAAATCTAGGCCATAACGACATAAAGATTGCGAATTTGTCGGTAAATGATATCATGATGATTGTAAAATCTTCTAGATAGACATGTTTTACTTAAATTATATTTATCTATAATATTTTTTTGATAATGGTTAAGAGATAGACTCTCTTACAAACCATTGAGTGAGGGGTGAACACCCTCATGAGCGTTTAATAATAAAAGTAAACATTTATTGGTTTTCACCCTACGGTGTTTCCAGGGTATATTAGTGTTGAATGATGTGATTTCCTATTGTTCTATTTGGATTATTTTAATTCTTTTCATAACATGTCATTTACATTATCAAGTATGTGATTAACTAACATAGTTGAAAGAATCATGGAAATGATGCAATGTTACATCAAGATGTTTACGATAATATGTTATAAGATTGGATGTTATGTTATGTTATGTAAATTCTTATTTGTTTACTGAATATTACTATAAGTAAAGATAAATATTATATCTAATATCTAGTAAAGGAAAATGGAATAAGTAATTAGAACAATTACATGTGTAAATTGTGTAAAATTTATCTAATCCTATGTGTTTTCATGCGAGGTTTACCAGGGGATGTTACA
Source organism: Pinus taeda (assembly GCA_000404065.3). Classification (NCBI taxonomy): domain Eukaryota; kingdom Viridiplantae; phylum Streptophyta; class Pinopsida; order Pinales; family Pinaceae; genus Pinus; species Pinus taeda. Next base: position 6,660 of record APFE030946074.1, on the reverse strand, counting down.
GGATGTATAGAAATGGTGTTGGTGATGAAGAACATGAAACTGTCAAGGATGTTGGTTTAGGGCATTCTAAACTTGTGGAACATCTTTCAGATCATCAAGAATAGATAAAAGGGCCAAATTATTCCAGAACCCAAGAAGAGACTATCATGTCTTTGAAGTACATTGCAATAAGTTGAGGGATGTGTAGTGCCTCGTGGCACTTTAATGAGTCATAACATTGATTCCAGGCTGTCCAACTATGATGAGGCATTATTTCAGTAAGTTTGGAAAGATGACATGATGGAAGAATATTAATCCATCATGAAGAATGATGTGTGGAATATTGTGTTAATACATGAGGTGAAGTTAGTGGTAACTTCCAAGTGAATCTACAATATCAATCATGTAGTGGATGGTAGCATGGAGAATTATAATGTAAGATTCATGGTTAGAGGGTTCTCCCAGAAAGAGGGAGAGGAATATGAGGAGACATTGGCTCAAGTTTCTAGGTGAAATTCTATTATAACTTTTATTTGTATTGATTCTATTATTGGTTTGAAATTTTGAGTTTTCAATAGTCCTCTAAACTAATAATTATTTCTGATGATTTTTCTTACATTTATTATTCAACATAAAATAATTAGACAAAGAAATTCAATAATATAACAAAATGCTAGAGGATCATAAAGATACAACCACACAATAACACAAGAGTTTACCATGGAAAAACCAACATGGGGAGAAATCCCACCAACCTTTACTTATAGAATCAACTCAATAAAAGAGATATCTAAGTAAGGATGATAATAAAACTGACTAATAAGATGGAAAGACTAGAAAACCACCAAGATTCCAAGTCATCCCTCCTCCAAGATTCCCACAAGTGAAAATTATTTAAGGTATAAACTAGGCTTGCGATAGGAGGCCAAATTTTGGCCCTCTCTGTCCACATAAGTTTAGGCAGATCATAGAAAAGTTACCACAGAAAAATCAGCTTGTTCCTTCAACACTTGTGAATTGTAGCAGAGATTTCTTCTACAAGTGCAAGCCTATTTATCTACTCCTTTGACTTGATCAACTTCACTTTAAATTCAACATATTTCCTTCACTTGGGAGAAAATGTATTTGTCTTGTGTGTGGGTTGAATTGTTATCTCATGGAGGAGGAATGAATGCTTATAGATAGCCATCTAGGAGGGTCAAATCGGTGCCTCTAAGGGGCCTAGATGACATGAACAAGAGGGGCCAACTTGGTCATCTTATGGAGTTGTGACACATAATACCAATTTAAATTCTCTGTTTTAGAAGGTATTGAAGAACAAGCCTTCTAATTTTTCTTTGAAATATGCATATAATATAATTTCCTTTTGAGCATGAAGAAAAATTGCTTACATAAATGATGAAAATATACATTATGAAGATTGGCCATAATTATAAAATCCAACAGGAAATTGTGTCAAATGTATGTGGATACAAATTTCTTTAATGGAGTGATTTATGAATAAGTGTATGTAGGACAACATGAAGGCTTTGAGTTGCATGAGAAGGAGACTCATGTTTTCATATTGAAGAAATATTTTTATGGACTCAAGAAGGCACCTTAAGCTTGGTATTCTTGGATTGATGGATACCTAGCGAGTCTTGGCTTCAACAAGAGTGATGTTGATCCCAACCTTTTCTAAAAGGTTGTTATAGGTGAGCCTATGATATTGTTGCTACATGTTGATGACTTGTTTTTGACAGGACCAGAGAATCTCATTGATCATAGTAAGTGTGAGTTGACATATGAGTTTTAGATGAAGGACCTAGACTTGTAGCATTATTACTTGGGAATATAAGTATGTGTTGACAGTGTTGGACCCACCAACATGTTAGGGGATCTCCCTAGTAAGAAGTCCCAACTAGACCTCAAACTATTTGGTGTAGGAATCCCAACAGTGGGTCATATGATATCGCCTTGACTGCGGTTGCACGCATAGGCAAGTAAGATTTCCCTATTGGTAGCAAGGGCATGACACATAGCAAGCCAAGAAAGGTGCATGAATGTATCTAACACACGAAAGGTGGAATGGTTGCAACCCTTGGAAACCTATGTAAACACGTAGCTTGAAAGATAACACACGAGAAAATTTGCATCACAAACTGGAAGGAAGGTGAACCAACAATCGAAAATGATGGTTAAACCAACAACACATCTCAATAAGATTCATACATACATATAGAGAAGGAGTCTATACATACATGCGTAAGAAAACATATACATATATCATTAGAGTAACCAAGTTAACTGAAATAAAATAACAAAACATGCATGAAATGTGTTGGCTATGTTATATTAAGAAGTGAAAATTCCAATCATACAGTACAACCACGACCAACCAATAGTCTCGATAGTAGAACATTACAGTCACTTCCACCTGCTCCTCCAAAGAGATGTACTAGATCTGCACTATAGAAAAGCCAAGGCTCATTACAATACTCTCCAAACTTTCTCTAAGATACTCCTATCAGAAGCTTGGCTTACCAAAAGACTCTACAATGAGTTATGAGGTACTATGAATAGCGAAGGGTGGGGTGACCCTTGACATTCCCCTTTGTGACTGTTCACCTACCCTCATAACTCTTTAGCTACTCTATGACTATTACATTCCACTATTGACACTTGGACTTCCACTTTACAAGATGTTACATACAATTTGCACATGTACCCATGTAAAATAAAATGGCTTGTGCAAGCCATGAAAGACATCACTAAGACTTGGAAAACTGTGGGAAGACAAACCCTTCGACATCCTCATGATGGTCGACAGGTGAACTAATACAAATATTGGTTTTCCCTGATGGTGTTCACACACTCAAAGGTGACATCCTTTTGAAAGTGAACTCTTGCCTCCATTGCATCTGAGTACATTGATATGGATCCTCTGTCCAACTCGTCTGATAACATGTGCATCACCATCTTGAGTGCAGTTGGACCAACAACATACTGATCCATAGTGTCTGTGTTGATCTTCAAGTGTGTGCTAGTGACCATGTGCATCAACTTGTCGAAATACATGTTCAGATCCAGTCAGAATTGCTTCTTTTCTTCGCCTCGGTGAGTGTGCCAAATGGGTTGGATCACATGAATGCATACAATGACATCCATTATCTTGAACACCCTTTCATGCAATCGATAGTAATACTCACCCTTTCTACTCCATGCCAGCTATTATATGGGTCCATAACTTGTATGGGCGCAATTTCATCAATATGTGCATGTACAGAAACATAATGCAAGACATGAAAAGAAAACTTACCCTAAAATAGCTAAGCTGAAAGTGCCAAAGACTCCTTGATGCAATGTGGCATGTTAGAGCTGCAAGGTCGATGTGAGGAATGAGCTTTGCAGTGTCTGGTTCACGAGTTTTGGTAAGATCGAGTTTATGATGTGCATGCCACAAATTGAGGAAAAAGTGACACTTGGTGAGAGGTTTTTAAAATGAGCCTTGCATGTAACCTCTAGCAATGAAAAATAGTTCCCTATATCTAGGGATTCCTTTTGCATGCTGCCTTTTGCTATTTCAGGAAGAGAGGCCCATGCATGGAAATTAGTTTTGCTCAGTCCCAAAGGGACCCGGTTAACTTGAAGGCACATGAAACATCCTGCTTGAATGAGAGAGGGATTTGCAAAGTTATGAGAGGAACTATGCTGGATGTCCCGGAGAGATTACACAATTTCTGGGAAGAGAAGGTGACTACTGCTAAGAATTGCATAATTTCTAGGCTGAGCTGCAGCATTGGGCCATATTGCGCAATTTTCCAAAGGAAGATTGTCCGACTACATTGTGCAATTTCTAAGCCCAGTGGGTTGCCCAGCAGATTTGTGCAATTTTTGGAGGGAAGGTTGGTTCGCCTCTGAAATTGCACAATTTGTTTTAGGGATCTTCTCAACCAGCAACTCGCCCTAGTCTGGAATGGTAGCCTATGAGGGGAGTGAAGAAAAGTAACATGCACAGTTTAGAAAGCTACTAAAAAGCCAGTGAAGTCTATGTACTTGACAACGCAAGACATGTTGCTAAGGATGATTTGTAGGGAGGCTCCAAAATGAACCTAAGGAAAAATTTTGTAGGGTGGTTGAAACCACTACAATAGTATGGTAGTAGCCAACAAAAATCACTTATTAAATGGAAGTATGCCATTATGATCCTTCAAGGATTTGGGATGATGGTCTACAAGTACATGTCTACTCCCATGGTGACCAATCTAAATAAGTTGATAGAAACTGATTCATATATGGTAGATCCCTTTATGTATTGACATTTGATTGGCTCATTGATGCATTTGGTTAATTATATACCTAATATTTTCTTTAGGGTGAAAACTGTAAGCTAGTTCTTTGTGGAACCAAGGAATTCACATTGGATTGTGGAAAATCATGTGTTGATATATCTTTTTGGGATAGTTAGTTATGGTTGGAGATATGTGCCAAAATATGGAGTACAACTATATGAATTCTCAGATTCCAATTGGAAAGGGAGTATTGAAGACATGAAGAGCACATTAGGATGTTGTTTTAGTTTGGGTTCTACTATGATATCTTAGATGAGAAGAAAGTAAACAACTTTAGTACTGAGCACTACATATTGGCCAAGTACACTGCAGCCAGTATGGATTTGAAAAGTACTTGCACAATTGTTTGATCAACTACAGGAACATACCAGGATATATTGTGACAATTAAAGTTGTGTGAATCTTTCAAAAATTCATTCTCCATGACAAGCCAAAGCACATCAATATTGAGTATCATTACATCTAATACACGGTACGGAAGAAGAAGAAATTAGTGAAGCTAAGGAGCAAGTTGCTGACATTCTCCCCAAGCCGCTACCCAAGGAAAAGTTTTCATACTTCAGGTACAATCTTGGAGTGGCTTAGAATGCCTCCCTCATTGAGAGGGAGTGTTGATATTGTAGCATTAAGGGGAAAACATTATCCTTAGGTTAGGATATTGAAATATCAAAAGTATTGACTAGGGGCCATGTAATGTATCTATCGAGAATGGCCCAAAGAGCATCAAAGCCTAGTGTGCTCCCCTAAATTTCCAAGAGGTATTTAGCTAGTGGGTAGAGTGAGTTCCTTTAGAATTGGGAATTTTATTACCATTCAATTGGCATTCATGAATGGTAATAACCTAGGTTTTCATTGTAGGTCATTAGTGTTGACCAAGTTCTAGGTGACATCTTGGATAGTTGGTGAACAAGGACTAGTCTTGACCCAAGAAAGCCAAAAGGCTTGTGTGAACCCAAAAGGCCTTTGACTAGTGGGTAAGTAGATCCATTTGCAAAGGAGGGTTGACTAGTAGGAAACTAGATCCCTTCGCATGATGTTAAAGTAGGATTATTTCAACATTTAGTGGATGGATACGTAAGCATAGTTAGCTCTTTCAATATTTTCTAGAGAAGGATATTTGTTTTAACAAAGCAGACATCTGAAGAAGTTAAGAATAATACCTCCCTATCAAAGAGGGAGTGTTTAATTTTCATAGCTACATCGGTATTCAAATAAATATAAAGAAAAGATAATTTTAATTAATGTCGACTTAGAATAGTCATGTCATCCCCCCTAATTGAATATGTTAATTAACCCTTCGTCAAAACCCACATGATTTTGCCAATATAAATACATCATTTGACCTACCTTGGCATTAATTCAAACAAAAAAAAAATGATATCTTCTATTCACACATGTGAAGGAAAGAGACAAAAGATATTTGGATTTTGAATGAGCTCTCTAATATGTTTGACTAATGTTGACCAAGCTCTATTATAATCTATTTCACGTAATTTGTGGAGGGTTGACCGTAATTCTTTCTAGTTGAGTTAATCATAGAGTTGAACACATTTTTGATGCTAAAAGTTGACCAAATTTTTTGAGTTGACCATAGGTTGTATGACGTAGTTTGACTAAAATTTCTAAGGAAAAGTTCACCATAATTGAATAATACTTTCTAAGGTAGAATTGAACAAAATTTATGGGCACTGTTTGACTGAAGTTTGAGTAGATTTTATTGATTTATTTGGGCAATAGTTTGGCTAATTTTGTGGGCATTTTGGACCATGTTTTACCTACCTAATTTATGTGGTCGGATTGACCAAATTTGACTGAAAATCAAATTGTACCTGTTATCACTGAAAAGATTTCAAAGGAAAAGGGTAAGGTAAGGAGAATTGGTCTTGGTTATTCTCAATTTCCTTTCATGCATAAGAAGCACTTGGCAAACTCAAGGTCAGCATACATCAGATTTCTTTGAAGGCTCAAGCAAGGCATTTAAGGTAATCCTAAATTTTGATATAGATTACATTTTGAAAGTTTTCCTTGAAGAATGGTGTTTATTGTATTCAGTTTTGAACAAGCTTCATGACATGTGGAGAAACCCATTTCAAGAAAAATAAAGGCTCAAGACAGTCAAATTGGCATTAAAACTATGTTTTGGTGATTACACAGCAGTTTCGTAGCGCGCTACGAAACTGCTGTAGCTGCATATTTTGATGAAGTTGACCAATTTTGAGTGACAAAGGGCAAATATTTTTGAAAGGAAGTTTATGAAGATGACCATTATTAATAGCAAGTTTTGTTCATGATGATTCAGGCAGCTTCAAAGAGGTTTTGGATCAAGTTTACAGTGTATGTAAAACAAGAT